>CAUYMX010023072.1:0-72816 GCA_963573855.1 Lepilemur septentrionalis
CACATTTTATTAATCTACTCATGGATTGATGGGCACTTGGGTTGTTTCCACATCTTTGCAATTGTCAACATTGCCTACATATCACAGGCAGTATGAAAAGGGGGGGCAAGTTAATAAAGTACTCAACAGGAAGGTATAAGGATCCAAAATGCTTCCTTTGTGACTCTATCCATTTCTGCCGTATCCCGAGGGAATGCAAATATTTCTTCATTGCTGTGCCATGATGAGACACTTGAGCTGGGAAGGGGAGGACAAGCCCAGAGTGGTGGTTTTTTTTTCTGGTATTCATCCTGGGCATGCATGCATGCGGTGAATGCAAGCATGCACATGTGCATACTCTAACACAGTTTGGCTTCACTGATTAATTTCTAGAATTTTCTTTCCACTATATGCCTGGACAAGAGGGCAGAGAGGGAAAATAATAACAAAAACAAAGATAAATGTCTTTCTGTAATTCTAAAGAAGTGTTTTTCTGTTTCCTCTTAGGAAAAATAAAAATGTATCATGTTTAAATTACCAAGTAGGATCATGTTGGACTTTAAGACACTTTTTTTTTTTAGTCTATAAGGATTGTGGGAAAAGGCATGCAAAGGGAAATAGTGAAATTTTCTTCCACAACATGTTGAGAAGATAGCTGATGATCAGTTTTTCTGATGTTTCTTGCATATAGGCTTACTTGGAAGCACCATGTAGGCCTATGACTTCACTAAATCAGCAGAGAATTGATTCAAAATGTATTCTTTATCTGATAGGCATTAGATTAAGCAGACTGGTAGGCATCTTGGAGCTGCTGCCATGGCATTATTAATTTGTAACATAGTCATATGGTAACCAGTTATGCCAACCTCTCATTCATAAGTCCCTCAGTAAGTTTTTCAGGCTCCAAATAGAGGGATGGGTGAGACTCTAGGATAAGACCCTAGCAGAGGCTTATATGAGAATTTAAATAGTAATGGGTATTAGAGGCCTAGAATTTCAGGCTAAAGTATTTGTTTGGAGAATTCAAGTATATTATGGGTATCTTATTGGTATTATGTGTAAGTAAATATAGATTTGGGTTTGATAATTTAGTCCCATATTGTGATTTGGTTCTAAGCAAAGGCAATTCTTTCTGAGTATCAGCTCAGTAAAGGTGATTCACTATTTCCTGGTAAGCACGAAGAAACAGGACTTCTCAGAGTATCTTTTTTGATGGTATTTCAGATTCAAAGCTGATACTTTAACTTGTTGCCCTTTCACATATTCTTACTTGTTGGTGACACCATGGCCAAGAGAGACATAATCCACTTCCTGACAGAGTTTTGGGTGATGGTTATATTGTTCTGTATTCTCAAATGCAAGACTCTGCTTGTACTGATCTCAAATATATGCTAAACTCAGTAGCAAAAGCATAACCGATATATGATGAAGAAAATGACAATGGGGAGTTAAAGCCCAGAAATACTGAATAAAATTGGCTGAGACCAAGATGAAAAGTGCAAAGAACCAACAGGATAAGAATAGAACAAATGACAGGCTCAGGAAATGGTAGTTATTATCAGAAGATATATCCATTATCTACTGCTGTGTAATGAACCATCCAAAATTTAATGGCTTAAAATGATCGCTATTCTGCAATTTGGGCTGGCCTCAGCCAGAGGGTTCCAGCTGCTAGTCCCACCTGACGTCACTCATGCAACTGAAGTTACTTTGAGGCTCTTCTGGGGCCCGGTGGTCCAGGATGGTCTTACTCCTGTGTCTGGCAGTTACTTGGGGCTGTGAGCCCAGCACTTCAAATCTCGTGTCTTCTCCAGGAGGAAGTTCAAGCTTCTTACACGGTGAATGCAGTGTTCCAAGGGGTCAGGAATGGAGGCTATACAGTCTCTCCTTTCTTTTTTTTTTTTTTTTTTTTTTTTGAGACAGAGTCTCGCTCTGTTGCCCGGACTAGAGTGCCGTGGCGTCAGCCTAGCTCACGGCAACCTCAAACTCCTGGTCTCAAGTGATCCTCCTGCCTCAGCCTCCCGAGTAGCTGGGACTACAGGCATGTGCCACCATGCCTGGCTAATATTTTCTATGTATTTTTAGTTGTCCAGATAATTTCTTTCTATTGCTTTTAGTAGAGGCGGGGTCTCGCTCTTGCTTAGGCTGGTCTCGAACTCCTGAACTCAAACGATCCACCCACCTCTGCCTCCCAGAGTGCTAGGATTACAGGCGTGAGCCACCACGCCCGGACACTACACAGTCTCCTGAGGCCTGGGTGAGAAGTCACATGGTGTCACTTGTGCTGCATTCTGTTGGTCAAAGCAGGTCACAAGGCCAGCCCAGATTAAAGGTGTGGTAAAATAGATTCCACCTCTATCATGGGAGAAGCTGTACATAATAGTGTCCATATTTAATCTATCACAGAATTTAAAGGAATATGAAAGTAATCATGGCAAATCTAGCATATTCTTAGGTGGAATCACTTTTAATGTCCACCATTTTATAGTGTTCCTGGTAAAGCCTCTGTGTAACATGCTTTCAAATGTCTCTACATATTTTATTCTTGAATCTCTTAACAGCTAATATTAATGAGAAATATTTATATTTTATTCATTCAATAAATATTGAGTACCCATTGGTGCCAGGCACTATGATTTATCTATCACTCTCAGATCTATCAGAAACCTTAGATGTAAATGGAACCTTTGCTGCTTTATTATTACAATAATTGTTGAACATTCTTTGTAAGTGCATTATTAACTCTTGATAGAAAAAAGATTACTTCAAATTATATTTATTCATCAAAAATGCAGGAAGTACCCTTCCCTATCAAATTTCTTCAATTTTTACCCCTCCATTGCCCAGAGATACAAATTATATCACATGAAACTATAGCTGGAAGAGATGGGGAAAACTGGTAAGGCTTATTTAAATTGCCTTCCAAGCATATAAAACATATCTTCTTCCCAAGAAATGAAAGCTAGTAGAATATTAAATCAATAATATACATACTTAAATGCATATTATTTTATGCGATATGTTAACCATTATGTAGAGTATCTCAAATCAAAGTGATTCAATTGTCATTACTGTCAACAAAATGAGAATTATTTATTTATAAAAGGATTGTTAACGGCTTCTTTTTGGTTTTGTTTCTCTAAAGAGAGAAGAGGCCAGAAATCAAATCAATGCACCAGACACAGTGTTACTGTATCTCCATTTTTCCACACCAATTTTAGTTTTGATGTTATTTCCCTATGGAGGCTATCTGAAAGCTTAAAACCTATATAAAAATCACTGAGGCCATGTCCTTTTTACTGACTGGAAGTCAGTTTTCCTATAAAATGTACCACAAGATATTACTTTAGCAGTTTTGGTTCAAGGGGCACTAGGCTGTACAGACTACCTGAGCTTCAGCAGTGGCATTGTTTCAGGTGGAACTCTCTAGGTTGTCTGAATCATTGTTAACATTCTTTTCATGTTTTCATCTTAGAAAGGCAATTTAAAATCTATTTTTAAAGGAAGTTTAAGAAGAGGGCTTAGCAAAAAGTAAATTTTTTTTAATTCATTGAAAAATAATCTTACAATTCATTCAATTCCCTGAGCTTTTATTGCAGTCCTACTGTGTACCCAAGCATGGTGTACCTGGCTGCAATGGGAACAGCAAAGACATATATAAACAGTCTCTGTACCTCAGGTACTTAGAATCTAGCTGATGAGACAAACATGAGACACTTAACTGTAAACAACTCACTAGCCTGGTATTCAAGGCCTTCCATGGCATGGCCTCCAATAGATCTTTTCTGTCTGTATTTCTCACTCCTCCTCATCTACCCTATATATACTTCAGCCCAAGTGAGTGATGCCCTTTTCTCTGACTCTACCTTACCTTTTCTGCCTCTATGGCTTTGTTCATCATTTTCACCCTATCGTATCTTCAAGATTCATTTCAAACACACATTCCTTCATGAAGACTTTTCTCCTCAATGCATACACTGCTGCCTCACTCTCACCCCCAAATCCAGGGCCATTACTACTTCTACGATTGCACCTTAATTCTTCTTTGGGCTAGAGTTGTCTCTGTATCTTATCTTCACCATTCACTAGATTTTAAGTCCTGAAAGTAAAAGTTTCACTTTGTTCTTTCTCTTAAAGTTCCTTGCATTTAATGAGAGGCAAAATAACTGTTTAGTTGAATTAAAAACGAATGCAAGAAAATATTGTAGCCTTCTGCTAAAATGTATAGGTAACAGTGTTGGAAGAGATGTAGCATTTTTTTTAAAGTTTGATAAAATATATGTATTCCTATAACATTAATTACTTGTCCAAAATTTAACAGCTAAACTAACATTTACTGTATGTTCGTTATTCTGCACAATGTGTTTCTCATATATGTAAAAGCACATTATTTAGTCAAAACTATCATATTAAATTTCCCCTGTAATTCCTAAGGGCTGTCAGCTGCTCATTAAATCTTGATTTTCTGTCAGGAGAAATTAATAATCTTGCCTTTGAGTGAATTTAGAAGCAATGAGGGATTGAGCAGAAATATTTGAATACCCTCTCGGTGGTAAATTGGATATCCAATTTTCAACTTACTCTTAATGGGAAAAAAAGAATCAATTGAATTCAGAAGCTGTTCTTTACTTTTTAATATTTCCTCCCCTTTTTAACTGAGTTAAAATGGAAGAGTATGCATGGTTCTTTCTCAGTGACGGGGGAAAATCTATTTTCATTCGCTTAGAGAGGTTTGTCAAATCGAATGAGATTTAATATATGGACAATCCACGTGACTGAGTCTATAAGGTGATCCTCTGGAAGTCAAAGGAAAATTCAGTACAACAACACAGAAATTTATTTAAATGAGGTTTAAATAGTGTTTGTTTGGTTTTTTGTTTTTTTTTTTTAGAGCAAAGAATCCTGCTCCTCCCTCCCCCCAAATGAATTTTGTCAAATACTGGTACTAGCAATTATTGATATCACTACGCAGTCTCTAAAAGCAAACTATCCCATTATTATTAACATCAAACTAATAATATATAGCTCTTAATTTTTGCTTTCAGCTGCACGTCTGTACCGTGACCTTATTATGAAAGATTGAGAGCATTGATAAACAGGCATAAAACCTTGTGGACTATTTTCCCTCCACGCACACTTTTTTCCTAACCTGAGTTACATCATGTGCCATCCATCAGTACATCTAGCTGTCACAAGGCTGCAGATAGAAGATGTCCATTCACTAGGCAGTACCGAATTACAGTCGTGTTCTCAGTGAGGCAAGAAAGTGGAGGGTATATTTCTCTTTGTGCAGCGTGACTGTATGACCTTGTACATGTCACTCACTCGAACTTCTTTCAAAATATGCAACAGTTTGCTTGAAGTTAACTGTTTTTCATAGAAGTTAAGAGAAAGTTGTAGCACACACAATTCCAAATTATTCCTATTTGCAACTTAGTTTTATACTAAGTATTTGAATATGGATATGGCTCATGTGTTGGACCATCATTAATACTTGATGTGAAGGAATGATGTCCAACTGTGAGGACTTCAATCAGAGAGAGCTAAAGGCCTGTGGGTGCGTCATCCTTTCTCCCTACTTCCCCTACTCTTGCTGGGGATCACTGGGGTCACTGCTCAGGCTGAGGGAAAACTTTACAGGAAACTGTCTTCTGCGTGGCTCACACACATTACTTGTCTAACTCAAACTCTCTTTTGGGTATGGAAGGGTTTTACTGGCTAAGTTCAATAGACCTTTTCTTCTAGCTTTTGCCTATCCTAGAGCAAGAAAAGTACAGATTATCAACAGGCAGAATAAGATGAATATAACAAGAAGTGGAAAAAAGTCAGGGGTTAATGGCCATACTCTAGGTCCTCACCTGTGGATAATTGAGAGTTGCACATAAATCCCTAAGCTTTTGCTTCAAAACATGTTGAAGCATGAGCAGCATGCCTCTTACTTTGCATGAGCACGGTTTGGATTTCTACCTAAGCCTGTGCTTGAAGTCAGCCCTCAGATTGAATGCTGATAACCCTTGCTGTTTGAAGTAACTCTAGCTCTGGTGTCTCCTTTCAAGATGTTTCCGTTTTCCTGTGCTTCATTTCAGTTTACAGCGTTCCAACCCTTTCTCTCACACAATGAACACTTTTTGTACCAAGGTGGGGCAACTGCTGTCAACTCATTTAATCCTCAAAGAATGTTTGCAGGCTAAGTGTCATTATCACCATTTTATAGTTGAAGAAATCGAGGCCCAGAGAAGTTAAATAAGTTGCCTAAGATCATACAGCCAGCAAATGATAGAGTCAGGGGTTGCCCCCAGATCTGCCTAATTCTGAATCGGTTGGTCTTCGTGTTGCTTCATGTCATTTTCCTACTTAAGAATCTTATTGATATTTGCCTTCCACAAATATTGAAACTAAGTTGCAGTGAGTTTAGCATCAATTCTTCTGAACTTGTCTGGGCTAAATGATGCTGATGGAAATGCTCAAGTGGCCACTGGAAAGGTCTAAGTTCAAACCCATGCTTTAATATCTGGCAACAGAAAACACTTCCTTCTAGGGAAGAGAACAGACCTGAGGATGCCAGAGTGCTTTGTGCAATCCAAAGCCATATTCCCTAGTCATTCATTCATTTATTTTGTTTTTCCAATGCAAACATCAATTTAGTTCATTATTATTTTTAGTGTGTGTATGTGTCTGTCTCTCATGCACATATGCACACACAATTTTTAGCAGATGCACAACTTTAAGGTCATTTTTACTCTAGAGAGTTTGTTCCTTTCTTCTTTCCTGATTGCATGCCCATATAGCCTGCCCCAAACAGTCTGGTTCGCTCTCTGTGACTCTTCTGAGGCTCTTTGTTGAGACTTCTCATTGTGTGCCTCCTTTCTGAATATGCTATAAAGAGCAGGGATGGCCTTTCGCTAGAAAGAATGGCATGTCAAGAGGGTTCTGTGAGCCATGTTACTTTTCTTAATCATGAAAAGGCACCAGCACTCAGTGACATGGCCCAGTTTTCTATTCGAATTTAATTGAATGTACAATGATGTGGGCATTGGGGATTAAATACAACCCCACTTCTATCCAAAGTTCACATTGCCTTTAAAGCAAAGTGTAATATTTTGCTCATTTCTTGTGAATGGTTTTGTATATGTGTCATGTATAATTGTGCTTGTATTCTCTGTGCAAGGTGATACCTGAAAAAGAAAAATTATCTGTATAAAGACTAGTATAACTGGGTCCCCTAGAATATGGCTTGATTTAATTAATTGACCAAGATTACTCTAAACCTTTGTGTTGCTATGGAAAAGTTTTTCCTTATCACAATAAGAACTAGAGACGTGTCCTAACAAAGTACTTACTTACCTGCAATTGAAATACAGTGAATTCATATATCTGTTACTTTTTTTTTTTATGGAGGGCTGGGGGCAATACGAGGAGGGGTGTTCAGTTGCCTTGTTTGTTTTTGTTGAGACAGAGTCTCACTCTGTCACCCTGGGTAGAGTGCAGTGCCGCCTTCATAGCTCACTGCAACTTCCAACTACTGGGCTCAATTAATCCTTCTGCCTTAGCCTCCTAGGTAGCTGGGACTATAGGTGCACTGTAACACCCAGATGGTTTTTTTTTTTTTCTTTTCTTTTTGGTAGAGACAGGGGTCTCGCTCTTGCTCAGGCTGGTCGTGAACTCGTGAGCTCAAGCGATCCTCCCACCTCGGCCTCCCAGAGTGCTAGGATTACAGGTGTGAGCCACCATGCCCAGCCATATCTATTACTTTTTAAAGAGAATTTATTTTGGAATTTTGCTAAATTATTTGTACATTAAAGCCTGTATCAAGAACCTGCCTATTTACAAAATGGTGGGTAGAGATTTTCCCATGTGCTGACAAAATATTTTATCCAAATTGTAAAAGAAAAAGAAAAGAAACTAATTTAAATCACTTCTAATTTATTATATTTTGTGACTAACTTATTTTTGTTTAATTTGTTTGATTTTATGCACATTTCTGTGATCCAATTTATAGATAGCCTGGCTTGCTAAATGGCTTCAATAGTTATGTTTAGTTTACTGTAAAGTGGCTCATAGAAATTAAAGTTTCAGGTTAAAACTTGCCATTCAGATCTTCTTGCCTAAGTACATGTGTAAATTTGGAAGTAACCTAACATGTACATAAACATATTCAAAGTATTCTATAGCTTTTAAAAAATATGTTATTTTAAAATAATTTTAGACTTATAGAAAAGTTACAAAATAGTTAAGATTTTGAAAATACCCTTTGCCCAGATTCCCTAAATATTAATATTTTATAACATTTCCTTTATCATTTTTTCTATACATGCATATACACACACAAATTATTTTTTCTGAATGTTTGAGAATAAGTTGCAACATGATTCCCCTTTACCCCTAAATACTTAAGTGTGTATTTCTCCAAAATAAGAATGTACTTTTGTATAATAGTACACTTATCAACGTTAGTAAATTAACACTGATAAAATACTATCTAATCTATAAACTTTATTTGAATGTCACTAATTCTCCCACTAATATTCTTTATAGCAAAAGAAAAACCTCCCAGACCACCTGTTGCATTTAGCTAAGAGATCTCTGTAAGGTCCTTAAATCGGGAATGGTTCCCCTGCCAAAAATGTATACCTTGAATCTAATCATGAGGAAACACCAAACAAATGCACATTCTCTAAAATAATTTACCTGTACTCTTCAAAAATATTACAGTTTTTAAAGCCATAGTACATCTACCTCCAAGTAAGTACATATGTATATTTTCATTTTTAATTTCCTCTAAGAAAGAATAACAAAGCCTTCTGTGGCAACAGGAACCAGTCCACTGTCTATGGCAAACGTATCTTGCTTTTTGCTCAATAACCTCTGCTTCTGGCTTGCTTTGCTTAAAAAAGAAAAAAAAGAAAAAGAAAGAAAAACAATTCAAAATAATGCCCAAGTATATTTTTAAATAAAGACTTCTTTTTGAAAGTCAAAGAGAAATACTCTTAGCCTTAATTTTTATTTAAGCATAGAATGGCCATTTCAAAAAATACTATTGTATGAAATATATAATAAGTTAAGGGCAATCTATCTTTCATATATAGATTTCAGACAATTGGTTATTTATTCTGAGTTGAGCAATATTTCTCCCGTAGGCTCTTAAATTAAGAACATTGAGCTGCTTTTCAAGTATTTTTGTTTCTGCCTCATGACCATCTTCCACTGCCACACGTATGACCAAGACCCTTAACTCCAAACCCAAAAGTCTAGAAGAAAGATCTAAATGTCATGTGAAGTTCTTAAGAACTTCTCTTCTAAGGAGGGGTGAACAGGGATATTAGGAAGACTCATCTGCCCAAAAGACCTTTCCAATATCCTCTACCAATTCTAGCTACAGTTAGTTAAACCAGAGCTTTCTGTAAAACAGAAATAAGGGTAGCTAATGCTATCGATATTTCATACGGCCATGTTAACCACTCCACTCTGGCTTCTTTCTGGATTGTGAGGAAATGGAACATTTTACCGAGGAGCCAGGTAAATGGAAGAAGTAATGCAGAGCAAGGGGTCTTTGGCAAAAGGCCTGTTTCGGCTCCTACACGAGGGAATTAGGAATAGCATGATCGCCCTGTATATCCACTAAGAGGTAGGGGAGGAGTATGGAAACATAGGTGGAAGGCCACCTACTTTACCATTTTGTCTGGGAACACCAACCGAGGCAGCCCAAGCCTGGTTTCAGATTTGTCACAGCTGCAAATGATGATAAACAATATCACTAATACTTCCTGGTTGTTGTCTGTTTGTATGAATTTGGAAACTAAAATTTGCACTGTTACAATTCAGTAAAACAGGTATATTATGGTTGGTTGTTTCCTTTTTTTTTTTTCTTTATAATTTGTTTAATACAATGACTATTTTTAGAAGGCTCTACGTAGATATCTCACTCTGGTAATTCCCAAAGCATAAAGTCTCCTATACTGACTATTCCACATATAACTTCATTCCTTAGACTTTTAAAAAACCTTTTTTTGCCTTCTCCTTATTCTCTAGACTGGCATTGTGAAGGTAAAAGCCAACAAATTATAGCATGAAGTCTGGAAAATTAGTGAAATGTTCCATAGTTGTGCATGAAACATTTCTTAGTGATTTGCAAAAGTAGCACTGACTCAGTTGGTGATCATGGAAAGAGCATAGACTCAGAAGACTAATTCTTGTTCATTCCTGTGTAACCTGGTCACTAAGGCTCTCTAGACCTCAGCAGTCTCCTCTTGCATGAAATGAGGTTGTTGAACTAGATGATCCCTGCATTATCTCCAAGTTGTAAACTCGATGATTCTGAGTATAGGAATTTACAAAGCCACTTAAGGGGAAAAAAAGTTCCACTCATTTATTGAAGAAATATTTATTGATCTCTTACTATGCACTATATGCCATAGAAAGGAAAAAGCTAGATATTTTAACCCTATTAAGTTGTTTGGACATATTTAGGGACAAGAATGTGAAAAGATCATATGAAAAGTCAGGAAGTCAACATTGGGGAAAAGACAGATAAATTAATAAACTAAATAAGCAATTAATACAGCCTCAGTTACATACTGGACTCGCAAATGGATAGAAGCATACCATTTGGGGCTAAATTGTATTTGAGAATACCTACTCTGAGGAATAGATTTTATGCTCTGGAACCATCACCTGAAAATTCAGCATTTAATCCATTTCACTCTTTGTTCATTACTCTTTTCTTTTTGATTATATATAATTTATTTCCTATAAGGCAAACCAAAAATAAATGGCTAGATGGATGGCTAGTTTACTTGTTTGTTTTAATGATAGTACAACCCTATATGGAAAAGCATTGCATATGCTCCTATATTAACAACCTAAATGATAAAAACTTCTAATTCATAGGATTTTCAAGGTCTGGAAATTGTTGTTGACTTCTTAATCACTACTATGTGTATTAGTTTGCTAGGGGCATTGCAAAGAATACCACAGACTGGGTGGCTTAAGCAACGGTAATTTATTCCCTCGGAATTCTGGAGGCTAAATCCAACATCAAGGTGTCAGCAGGTTTGGTTTCTTCGGAAGCCTCTGTCCTTGGCTTGCAGATGACAGTTTTGTCACTGTGTCCTCACATGGTTATCCCTCTGTCTGTATTGTCTGTACCCTAATCTCTTTTCTTCTTCTTATAAGGATACCAGTCAGATTGGATTAAGGCCCCATTTTAACTTAATTACCACTTTAAAGGCCTAATCTCTGAATATTGTCACATTCTGGGATACTAGAGGTTAGGGCTTTACCATATGAATTTGAGGGAGACACAGTTCAGCCCATAACTCTACATTTATCTTCATAATAAAGAACAAGGATTTATGTTATTCTACTACTGTTTTGTGCACTGAATCTATTTTTAACTTTGTACAATTTGCTTTACACATGCATCAGCTTATCACAATGTGCCAAGGATGTGAAATGCATCGCTTCAAATTACATCCTAATTAAGATAATTAAATATTCACAACATTTTCATAGTATTTGATTTTTTTCCTTGTTAAACATAACGCAGAATTGGATGTTGTTCACATATCACAGATCAGCCAATAAACTATACATTTTGCCATATTCTGTGTTGATAAGGATTTTGGGGCGAGGCACGGCAACGATAAATTTTGTTGCCTTTAAATTCTAACGCTCTGTTAATCACAAACAGGATGGATGTTTTACTAGGGTTATTATATATGCAATAGTTGTTTAAACCTGAAATAGAAATGCTGGGAGAGAAAGTATTCAAGTCGAGTGTGGCCCAGTGCTAAAACATAAAATTGCAGCTTTGGACATTTCATCAAATACTTGATTCTGTTTTCTGGCTGACTTTAAAATACTTTATGTCATGAGTAGGTCAAAAAAGAAATGGCTGGGAAAGAATAAAGGCAAAAGAGTTTTAAGAAAGTACGATAAAGCATAAAGCCTAATTCAAATGATATGCAGTAGATTATACAGCTATGGTGCCAGACAGCCTGGGTTTGTATCTGGAATCTTCCCATTTACTAACTTACCATCAGGCTTAGTGTGATCATTAATAAAATGATTTATGTAAAGCACTCAGCACAATGCCTGGCATATGGTGAACTCTCAACAATTTCTAGTTATATACTAGTGAATGTGTACATGTGTATATGTTCCTTATGTATGGGTGTATATATATATATGTGCATGTATCTTATATATAATATGTATACATATTCACATTCATTTTCACATTCTCCAGCCTCCCTTAGGTACGCTACTACAAGTGTGTTGTTTAGTTCAACTAACAGCTAGTCTTGCTCTCATGGTGGATAAAATAGCGGAGACCTAGTCAGCTGGAGAAACCAGTCTCAAACGGTACATCTTTCTGGAAGAAGATACATAGGATCTATAACAGTATGTCTAGTGATTGCCTCATAGATTCTACTTCTAACCTACAGGGGAATTGTGGCACAGAAATCCAAATCCCTTCCTTCCTGTCCTTTCAGTATGTGAGCAATCTTTTGATACATATACGGCTTTGTAAATATCCTTAAGTATTTCTTTGGTCTACATATGACCTTTAAGCTTAACTCATTTTTAAGCTCTCGGAGGACAAAGACTACATACATTCCACCTACAATGTCAGCAGTATCTGCTATAAGGTTGCTCACACCCTGGACACTGAATAAATCATGAAGGCTGATAGTATCCTGAAACTAACCCATAATCCAAGAAACTGAGAAAGGTTAAAGATCTTCCCTGCTCTGAACCCGTATTAGTCTAGAAGCTTCAAGAAATCACTGAAAGGAAGGATCGAATCGTGATTAGTATAATATGTGGACTGCAGAGAAGAGACTACCAGGATTTAAATCCTGGCTGTGCAACTTAGTGGTTATATGAATTGGGCAAGTTGTTTGACCTCTCTTTGCCTCATTTTCCTCATCTATAAAGTGGAGATAATCAGATTATTTCCTAAAGTTATGAAGATTAAGTTAATTTATATTTGTGACATGCTTAGATTAGTTTCTGGCACAAAGTAAGTGATAGCGCTTACTCTAAGTGTGTACTACATAAATAAAATCATAATGTGTGGTGTCTCAACACTGGCCCACAAACTAGTCTATCCCACATGGATCTTCCAGATCAAGAGCCTCTATAAATCTAATAGAGATCTCTCAACAAGGCAGCTGTTGGGTCTTCAGTGTTAGTGTTGGAGTTTGTCAGCAAACAGAATATTATAAATTGGTTTTAGCCAAGGGTTTCCTGAAGAGGTTTTAAAAAAAAAAAAAAAAACCAGACTGGTAAGACATTTGGTATGTGTTTCTTTGGTGCTTTACAATCTGTGTTTGTAGTGTCTGCATCATTAATGTATGTCTCTTTCTGGGTTTAAACTCTGTCATTACTCATCTCTGTCTGTTTTGACTTAAACACGTCACTGGAAGAGAGAAAGAATATGGGTCTCATTGAGTTCTATTGCTTCTTTATGGTATAACTTTAGTGCCTACAAAGAGATAGTTGCATACCCATTGGCTGCTAACCCCATCTACATTCTTCAGAAAAGAAGTTCTTTGGCAACCTTTAAGAAATGCAATCTTCCTTTACGTTCAATTTTGTGTCTTATTACACTCTACGGTTTTTAACTCAGGGAGATAAAAAGAAAGAGGTAGCTGCAAAGGTGAGAGTTGAAATATTTTTACAGAGACATCATTCTAATGAATATGATGGACTATAGTTGTAAACAGGGTCATGGGAGAAAAACCTCATTAAGAAAATTAGAAACACTTTTTTTAAAATATGTTTGCTGGCCATTATTCTGTCTTCTTTTGAAAAGTTTCTGTTCATGTCCTTTGCCCATTTATTGATGGAGTGGTTTGATTTTTTCTTGTTAATGTTCTTAAATTCTATATAGATTCTTATTATCAGCCCTTTATCGGATATGTAGAATGCAAATATCTTCTCCCATTCTGTAGGTTGTCTATTTGCTCTAATGACAGTTTCCTTGGCTGTGCAGAAGCTTTTTAATTTGATGTTTATGGCAGCACAATTCACAATTGCAAAGATGTGGAAACAACCCAAGTGCCCATCAATACATGAGTGGATTCATAAAATGTGGTACATGTTATACTACTCAACTACAAAAAAACAATGGTGAACTAGCACCGCTTATATTATCCTGGGCAGAGCTTGAGCCCATCCTTCAAAGTGAGATATCACAAGAATGTAAAAACAAGCACCATGTGTACTAGTCATCAAATTGGTACTAACTGATCAACACTAAGGTGCTCACATGGAAGTAAAATTCATTGGGTGTCAGTCAGGTGGGGGATGGGGTAGGTAAACTCACAAGTAATGGGTGCGGAGAGCACTGTATGGGGGAAGGGCATGCTTGTAGCCCTGGCTTGGCCAAGGCAAAGGCACTATATGTCACCCAAATGTTTATACCCCCATAATATTCTGAAATAACAAAAATGAAAATTAGAAACAGATGAAGAAAAAAGTATCAGATTTAAAAAAACTAGGAAATCAATGTCAGCATAGGAAAAAAGATAGTAAGGTAAAAAAGGAAATTTTTAATAAAAAAAGAATAAAAGTTGATTTTCTATTGATTTTAAATAAGACTATAAGTCAAAGCCTTTTGTAAACAATAAGGTAATATATGATTGTAGGACATGGTTATGTTTGTTTAGCAAAGTCCATATTAATGAAATGGCTAAGAAGCAAAATCTTACCTGGTTTTAAATATGGGTCCACTGTGTCCATTACTGCAATTTTTGTTGTAAACTTACCCTAAAATAGGTCTCGTAAGCAACAGCAGTAGTAGCACCAATCCCTGTTATTCTACCACGGACTGGGGAACCTTGGCATGAGGGCTCCAGTGTTATATGGCCCATTTTAGAGCACAGCACTCCAGCCAAAACTTCAGTACAGTAGAAATTTCAGTGGGTCATTCATGATCCTTTCAGCTGTGGCTTTGAGATCTCTGCTCTATTCCCAGGGGGAATTACAGTAAAAAGAAGCAGTTAATTGTCCATGGGTTTTATGACTGTTCCCTTCTTCTCACTCCAGCCAGAATCATCTGGGAATTAAACATGTATAGAAGTTATAAAGTGACTCTCCATTATGCTGACTGAGAAACTTAGTAGGCATAGATAGGTTAGACCCTTTGAAGAATTCATTGGACTGGGTGTATATCCACTACCGAGTAAAAGGATCTCCTCTGTTAAGTCATTTGTCATCCATTTATTTATTTATTCAATAAAGATGTATTGGGTTCTGTATTAGTTTCCCAGAGCTGCCATAATATATTACCACAAACTGAGTGACTTCAAACAACAGAAATTTATTCTCTCACAGTTCTGGAAGTTAGAAGTTTGAATCAAGGTGTCAGCAGGGTTGGTTCGTTCTGGGGGATCTGAGGGAGAATCTGTTCCGTGTCTCTCTCCTCTCTCTTATCTTCTGTTGGTTTCCAGCAATCCTTGGTGTGCCTTGGCTTGCAGATGCATCACTCCAATCTCTCCCTCAGTCATCACATGGCCTTCTTCCCTCTGTGTGTTCTGTGAATCTATGTATGTCCAAATCTCCCTCCCCTAATAAGGACACTAGTCATTGGATTTAGGGCCCACCCTAATCCAGTATGACCTCATCTTAACTTGATTACATCTACAAAACTTTGTTTCCAAATAAGGCTACTTTCACAGGCAGCAGGGGTCAGGACTTCAACATATCTTTTTAGAGCACACAATTCAACCCACAACATGTTCATGTCTTCTGCCCACTTTTTGATGGGGTTATTTGGTTTTTTTCTTGCTGATTTGTTTTGAGTTCTTTGTAGATTCTGGATATTAGTCCTTTGTCAGATGTATAGTTTGCAAATATTTTCTCCCATTCTGTAGGCTGCCTATTTATTCTGTTGATTATTTCCTTTGCTGCACAGAAACTTTTTAGTTTAATTAAGTCCCATTTATTTATTTTTGTTGTTGCTGTATTTGCCTTTGGGTTCTTAGTCATAAATTCTTTGCCTAGGCCAATGTCTAGAAGAGTTTTTCCTACATTTTATTCTAGAATTTTTATGGTTTCATGCCTTATGTTTAAATCTTTTATCCATCTTGAGTTAATTTTTGTATATGGCAAGAGATAGTGGTTCTGTTTTCATTCTTCTGCATGTGGCTGTTCAGTTTTCTCAGAACCGTTTATTCAATAGGGCTTCCTTTTCCCAATGTATGTTGTTGTCTCCTTTGTCAAAGATAAATTGGTAGTAGCTATACGGTTTTATTAATATTTCTGGATTCTCTATTCTGTTCCATTGTTCTATGTCTCTACTTTTATACCAGTACTGTGATGTTTTGGTTACTATAGCCTTGTAGTATAATTGGAAGTCTGGTAATGTGATGCCTCCAGATTTTGTTGTTGTTGTTTGTTTGTTTCTTTGTTTTTGCTTAAGATTGCTTTGGCTATTCAGACTCTTTTTGGCTTCAAATGAAGTTTACGATTATTTTTTCTAGATCTGTGAAATATGATGTTGGTATTTTGATGAGGATGGTGTTTAATCTGTTAATTACTTTGGGCAGTATGGACATTTTAATAATGTTGATTCTGCCAATCCATGAGCAAGGAATATTTTTCCATTTATTTGTTATCATTTATGATTTCTTTCATCAGTGTTTTATAGTTCTCCTTGTAGAGATCCTTCACCTCCTTGGTTAAATATATTCCTAGGTATTTTATTTTCTTTGTAGCTTTGTGAATGGTATTGAGTCCTTTATTTGACTCTTAGCTTGACTGTTATTAGTATTAGTACTGATTTGTGTACATTGATTTTGTAACCTGAGACTTTACTGAATTTATTTATCTATCAATTCTAGGAATCTTGGTGGAGTCTTTAGGATTTTATAGATACAAGATCATATTGTCAGCAGACAGGGATAGTTTGACATCCTTTTTCCTAATTTGGATACCCTTTATTTCTTTCTCTTGCCTGATGGCTCTGGTGAGGACTTTTAATACTATGTTGAATAGAAATGGTAACAGTGGGCACCCTTGTCTTGCTCCAGTTCTTAGGGGAAATGCTTTCAACTTTTTCCCATTCATATGATTTGGGCTGTTAATTTGTCATATATAGCTTTTATAATTTTGAAGTGTGTCCCTTCTATGCCTGGTTTCTTGAGGCTTTGTATCATAAAAGAGTGATGGATTTTATCAAATACTTTTTCTGCATCTATTGAGATGATCATATGGTCTTTGTTTTTGCTTCTGTTTATGTGGTGAATCACATTTATTAATTTGCATATGTTGAACCATCCTTGCATCCATGTGTTGAAACGCACTTGATCATGGTGAATTATCTTTTTGATGTGTTGTTGAATTTGAATTGCTAGTATGTCGTTGAGGATTTTTGCATCTGTGTTCATCAGGGATATTAGTCTGTAGTTTTCTTTTTCTGTTGTGTCCTTTCCTGACTTTGGTATCCAGGTGATTCTGGTTTTGTAGAATGAGTTAGAGAAGATTCCTTCCTTCTCGATGTTATGAAATAATTTCTGTAGGATAGGTACCAGTTCTTCTTTGTAGGTCTGGTAAAACTTAGCTGTGAATCCATCTGATCCAGGGCTTTTTTTGTTGGAAGATTTTTTATTACTGCTTCAATCTCACTGCTCTTTATTGGCCTGTTGAAGATTTTTATTTCTTCTTGATTCAGGCTTGGGATTTCCAGGAATTTATCCATTTCCTCTAGGTTTTCTAGCTTGTGCACATAGAGGTTTTCATAATAGTCATAGATGATCTTTTGTATTTCTGTGGTATCAGTTGTAGTGTCTCCTTTTTCATTTCTGATTGACCTTATTTGGGTCCTTTCTCTTCTATTTCTGGTTAATCTGGCTAGTGGTCAATCACTTTTATCCTTTCAAAGAACCAACTTTTTGTTTCATTGATCCTTTGTGTTTTTCTTTTGTTTTGTTTTGTTTTTTGGTTTCCATTTCATTTAGTTCTGCTCTGAGCTTTGTTATTTCTTTTCTTCTTCTGGCTTTTGGTTTGGTTTGTTTTTCTTTTTCTAGTTCCTTGAGATGTGACATTAGGTTGTTAGTTAATTTGTGATCTCTCTGTCTTTTTGATGTAGGCATTTAAGGCTATGAACTTTCCTCTTAAGACTGCTTTTGGTCTGATTTCTTTAAGTTTAATTCGACATAATTTTATTGGCCCCAAGCTTTGTGGCCAGCCCCATTTTAGGTTTTATGAGATACAAAGATGTAGAAAACAAGTCCTCAAGTAGCTTTAATTCTAACATACATAAACCTCAGAGAGCTACTACCATATACTCATGAATAAGTAGCATTTAGCTATGAGGGTGAATTCTTTAATTCTCGACCAGATTAAAAATGAAATTAAAATGTATATTCTTTTACAAATGTGTCATCTGAGATTTCACTTCCTTCTTGAGACCATTATGATGTCAAATGAGAAACCTTAGGTCCAGCTCCAGTTATACTTTATATATCCTTGAATGGCCCATTACATTAACAAGAATTTTATTATGCTAACCATTACAAGCCCTTCAAATTATGAATGTAGAGGGCTAATTTTTACACATTACCATATATCTCAGCTTTCCCTATAGTTACTTGAAACATCAGGGTTGGTGGGGGGAACCTTTAATTTTCTATTCCTGAGAGTATTTTGTTATCATTACGTTGTTTTGGTTTTTTTTACCTCCTCCTCTTTTAGTGCATCTGCCATATTCAGTGATACGTGTCATTTCATTTAGTATCACTGACTTGGATCAATTCCTCTTCCAGGTTTCTGTTTTGACTTGATGCATCTATTTATGTTTCTTTAAAAGAAAAATCAACAATTGAATTGCCAGTGATAGACACACCAGTAGGACCATTTTTAATGGATGTGTAGAGATCATTTCTCTTCCATTAAAATCTGTGATTTATCCTCTGCTATGGTGCCTTTTAAAGGCAACTCAACAACAGTAGTCTGCCGATGAACAGGTGACTGCTGCCTGGGATGTGTTTTCAGTTGTTGGCTTTTCTAAGTAATTGCTTGTCAGAAAGTAAGGAGAATGGATGAAAATATCCATTTGACACCTCTAGAAATGTAAGTATTAGTTGCCTATATCTCTCTTAAATCACCCTGTACCTGCTTGGCAGCACTAAACACAATGATAAGTGACTTTTTACTTTACTAGGCATTAAACTTGTGCTGCTTGACCTTTGAGCATCAAACAGGCCTTTCTCTAGCACCCTGCTGTATCTTTAGTACTAAACTCTTGAATCATTATCCATCTTGAGGATCTGCCTTGCCTTAGAGGTACTCTGACATTTGCTAAGACTTCCCGTTGGACCTTGCAGACATTTCCAGATCATGACAGTGTCATTTGATATTTTGGTTTTAAACATCATCAGAGTGGCTTGTGCTGAAGAACCTGAACTAAAAAGAAAATGCTAAAATAAAAGCAAGGCTGTTTCCTCTGTGCTTATTAAGATGGCATGGAAACATTTTTTTTTTACTATGAATATAGCCATAAACATAAAACCATGAATATTTTTTAAGGAATCACAGTATAAAATAGAGAGCCAACAGTAGAAAAGATAAATTAGCCCATTTGAGAGAGTGTCTGTCTTTAGATAAGCCTTGCAGTTAATAAAGGCAATTATAATAAAACTATATAGTTACCTGGTAAGTTATTGTTTATAAACTAATTTTATAATATACTGTTTGAGCCTCACAAAAAAGTGTGAACATAGTAAGATAGGGTTAATCTCCTCAATTTGCAGGTCAGGAGACAAAATTAGAAATGCCAAGTTACTTACTCTTAATTTGCTTGCTTAAACGAGGTTGAGCTGGAATTTGAGCCTGCAGCTTCTGAGTCCAAATGTAGCACTCTGTTCCACTATATCGTGCTGCTTCTGCTTATAACATGGGATTTGGAAATATCATTCGGGAATTCTAATTGACAAAAGCAAATTGTGTTCAGGACAGAACTTAAAAATAAGGTAGATATTAAGGCAACTCTGGATTGTTCAACTCACGTTTATCTAGGCTACAGATGAGGGGAACACCAAGATTATTATTACCTACTCCAACACCACCACTTTGTGGTGCAAATTCAGACACCCCCCCCAAATGTAAGTATAGTTGGATTGTGCAAATGAACTTTGTATTGGGGAGGGGAAAAGCCTTGAGAATTACATTTCCTTCATGTACTAAAATAGCTACAACACAATTTAACAATCTTGTCTTCATTACTTTCTGTTGAAATGTCCACAGAAAAATTGTAATTCTGCTAATTGGTTTTTTAAATTCATAATAAGCCCTCATACAATTGAGGCATATCTGAGAAGACTAGAAGTCTATCTTATTTATCTT
This sequence comes from Lepilemur septentrionalis, assembly GCA_963573855.1. Classification (NCBI taxonomy): domain Eukaryota; kingdom Metazoa; phylum Chordata; class Mammalia; order Primates; family Lepilemuridae; genus Lepilemur; species Lepilemur septentrionalis. The sequence goes on from CAUYMX010023072.1 coordinate 20,332, forward strand.
ACAGTCTGAAAAGGGAGTATTATAAAAATTAATAAGGCTTCCTAGAGTAGGAAATAAAAATTTTAAAAATGAAGTAATGATAAACATTAAGCTCTTTAAATATGTAAGAGGCATATAGAATTACAAATCAACCTGGGGGAGACCAATTGGAAGGAATGATGACAATGAAAGTAAATGCATTTTAGGGTATTTGACAGATTAATCCTTCAGTTTTATGCCTTCAGAGACTTGAGAGGCCAATAGCATATGTAAATCTAGGTTTATATTGTGATCTACTTTTCATCATCACTGTGAGGAAGGGCGAATTTTTTAAAAAAGAAAAAAAAACTATCATAGTGTGAAGCTTGCTCTTTTTTTTAATTAGTGGATAATTTTGCACTTCATATTTCTCTTCACTTCTAAACATTATCACTTTAATTATCTGAGGAAGTAGTTTATTCTATCAAAAAGTTAAGGAAACTGAAGTAGGAAAGTTTGCAGTTGACACTGAATTGTTCTGAGTTCCCTGAAAGTGAAATGCCAGGCTGCCAGGGACCCACTGCAAGAAGTTCTCTTGAGGCTCCTGAGTGGACCGAGAAGAGGCAGATGAGCTCCAGTGTGGATGCGGTAATGCATTTAGGGAAAAAATGAAAGTAAAAGAAGCCAGGCTCGGTTCAGAGGCTGGCAGGCTCCAATTTCTCACTTCCAATCTTGGAAAGGGATCTAGGAGTGACTAGTGACCCCATTCCATTAAAAAATTAGCTCAGGAAGGTACTATAGCCACAGTGGTCAACATTCTGCTGCTCAGCTTCAGGAAAGAGATTGGCATCCCAAAAGAAGATGTTCTACTTCCTTAGTGCCAGATTAGGGTCCTGAAGCCTCTATGAAATATTGCAAATAATTCTGGTTGCTGTTCCTTTTTGAAAAAAGCAGCTACTACACCAAGCTAGAGAAGGCCATTTGTTGAAATAGGAAGGGAATATTCCCTTTTATAAAAGGCTAGAGCAATTAGGGCTCTTCTGTTGGAAAATACTGTGGTTGAGTGAGGCTATGCTTAGAGTTTATGAAATCACGAAATCATAAAAGGTTTATATAGGATATATGCAAACCTGTTTACTAACCCCAAGCATATTGAAACTAAGGGGCATCTTGTATCTTAGTCTGTTCAGGCTGCTATATCAAAATACCTGAGACTGGGTAATTTATGAACAACAGAAATTTATTTAATGCTGCCACAGTGGGAATTAAGTTTCAACATAAATTTTTGAGGGACACAAACACTTAAACCATAGCAAAGGGCATCCTTGAAACATTGCAAAAGCAAACAATGGGGAAGGGGAGGTACTGTACATGACTTAGGGAATAACTTATCCCAGAAGTTGTAAAGAACTAGCATGTTTAAAAAGTAAAGGAGGACAAGCCATTCCTTTCTACAAAGCATCCCTTGGTGAGTCCCACCAAAAATAGAATCATGAGGCTAAATAGATCATGAGTTTGGTATTCTTCATGTTTTTAGTTTAAAAATGTATTAAAAATAAAAAATGTATTAAAAGCATTAGTTTTTTAGATGGTAATGCATTTATGGATTACAAAGCTTATTGCTCTTGTCCTACTTTTGACTTCACCTTTGTTTACACAAAGCACTTTCCTGTCAAAGTCACGGACTTAGAAATCCAGGCTCAGTGTTTGCAGAGGCCATGTAGTGTGGTAGTTCAGGTTATGGACTTTGAAACTCCCCAGATGTCCAACACTTGTTAACTGCATGATCTTGAGAAAACCTTTTCATTTCTTGGAGGCTCACTCCCCTCATTTGTAAAATGGCTTCATAATACCTCTTCTACAGAATCGTTTGAAGAATCATTGATATAATATATGCAAATCTCTTAACACAGTGCATGGCACCCAATAAATGCTAAATGAATGGCAGCTCTTCCTATTGTTGGGAGCTAAGAAAGCCATGTATGAAACCCTGGATTCAAAACGTTCTAACAACTATAATGGATACGGTGAGCTCCCATTTTCCTAATAAGATTGTTTTAAAGTTTTGTGACCATTTTGAGTGTAGATAGACTTTAGAAATGTAGATGAAACAGTAAAATGTGTGGTTATGATATTTAATTTGGTTATACAGGTACATTCAAATTGCAGGTGGTGCAGAATAATGTCATATAGACATTTTGCTTTTTCTCCCCCTCTATCCTATTTTGCAAAACAATTCTTTTCAAACTCTTCACTTATGTATCTCTGACATCAGTGTTTCTAAAAGCACTAGAGCCAATTTTTGAGCCACCTAACAGTTTTCTGGCGCACATTACATTCATGACCATCTAAGTTGTTAGAGATACAGCACTTTAATCTGTGTATGATGGCATCACTGTCATTTTTATCCCAAGCCATAAATACCCATTTGCATACTAGGTCAGTTGGTTTTTCTATTCATCCTACGTGTATATATTTGTGATCTTCTTTAGGTATTTGCTGCATTGCAATTTTAAGTGATCTTTCAAAGGCTTGTTTACAGTGATATCCAATACTTAGTACTGTGAGATCATACCTTGTAAACAAGCGTTAATCCATGTTACATTTCATTATTTTACCCACGTCCCCCCCTAATTTTATAAATTTACCTCCATAAGCATCTAAAACTCACTCATATTAATTGAAGTTGTTCCAGACTAATATGTGTTATCCAAAGAGTACTCTAATATTAAAAATAATTTAGAGGGCTGGGCGTGGTGGCTCACGCCTGTAATCCTAGCATTCTGGGAGGCCGAGGTGGGAGGATCGCTGAAGGTCAGCAGTTCGAAAAATAATTTAGAAAATTCCCCCTTATAATTAAAGACTCTGTAAGGACTAGAATATAAGGCAGCTTCGTTTTTTCTGAGAGAGAACTGGTAGGGAGCAAGGGAGAAGTATGCTTTGTATTTGGGAAGATAAGAATGTAGATTTTTTTGAAATATTTATCTAATTTTATGACTTTAAAATCATGCATGTTTCTTATTTTTATTCATTGCATTTATGTATTCAGTGCCGGGATGATTCAGGCATGTAGGAGAAAAAAATCTGGCCATTATAGGAACCTTGGAAAAAATTCAAATTCAATAACAATGCATTGAACACCTACTATTAATATGTACAAAGCACTTGCAGAGAGAAAGGTGTGAGTTGCAGCCCTGTTCTTAACAGCTTAAGCAAATTTGTCAACAAATTTAGTTACGTTCATATTGGACATAATGTGTTGGAGAGGCCTGCAGACATGTTCCACAAGGCAATTCACATAGGAAAAAACAAGAAGTGAAGAAGTTTACATATAAAAAACCTGACATAGTAGATCGTCACATGGAAGAACACACTTTGCACCAGCAAGTAAAGAAAGCATATTAAAGTAACAGCAAGGTAGCAACATCTATCTATTGTAATGTCTGAGCACACAGCAAGGTGTTGTTGAAGCTGTAGGGAAACAGGTAGGGTTTGATGGTGGTGCAATTGTGTGACAATTCGTGGACATGTACACACAAAACAATATTAAATGAGAGAATTAGATCACAGAGAGTATATAAACACTGATTCTATCTATAATAATGCATGTAAGCTGACATCTATTGGAAGAGCATTTGAAGGAATGTAAGTAGTTTAATGTTCATTTGCATTTTCTGTCTGCAACAGTTATTTAAGTGTATACTAATTTGAAAAGAATGGAATGAAAAATGATTCCCCATCACACCCCTAAAACACATATACATACACACATCTTTGTAAATAGATTGTGGTAGAATATGATGTTCATTGTTTGTGATGTTGCAAGATTATCTATAAATCAAGGACTTAATTGAAGTTGTAGTTCTCTTCTTTATCTACCGTAAGTCTGATGAAGCATTTTCTGATCCCTGTTTATTATAGCAATGAGAAAGGAGGAAATCTTTTCCTCGTAAATCCTGACAATCTGCATTTTAAATCCTTCCACAATATGAATTCTTTGTCCCCACTACATAAATACAGAAAACATAAGGTTGTTATTGCTTTATTCTCCCTTCCTTCCTCTCAATACTCAATACCTCTTTCCTGACCTTTACCTGTCAGTTGATAGTTGGTACATTGAGATGTGTTGTTTATTAAACACAGGCAGCTAAGGCTCAGATTCATATGCAGCTAACATGCTTTAATGAACTGAAGACCTAGTATGTGCCACACATCATTGCCTGGCACTCTTCAACGGGACTTCACTTGATCATGGTAGTAACCATCTGAGGTCTGAAATATTATCCCTATTCTTGCATGACAAAACTGAGCATCAGTTCAGTGGGCAGTTCTCTTCAGAGCCCAAGACAGCGGTCTTCCCTTTCTTCCATAATGCCTTTTAAGTGGCTAGTCCCCCATGAAAAGAAGCTACTCTGTGTGTTATGGGTTGTAGTTTTAAACATACAAATTTTTAGAAAGCAGTGTGTTTTTGAGGACGATCCTTTTTTTAAAAAAAGTATTGCTTTGCTCCATTTAAAAAAATGTATATAGTTGCCATGTAATTTCTTTATAAGGGCATTTGGAAAATGTGATGCAAAGCAATTTAAAATTGTACAAACAATTTAAATGAAATCCAAACATGAAGCAAGATTGTCTACTACTTTAATTATTTCAATTAAATAAAACTTAGGAGCTGATAAAACCTTTTGAAGTTTTAGAGAACTGCATGATATTGGCATGCTGACCAATAACAACAGGAAATTAACATATCATTACATGATAATGCAAATAATACAAACAAGGAAAATTTTTGGAGAATTATAAATAAAAAAATATAAAGATGGTAAATGGAGGCATCAAGGGATGATGGACACAATAAGATATAGTAGCTGTGAGGAAGTTTTCTGACTCATCACATAACATTGTTAAGCCTGCGTTGGTATGACTGCAATGCTAGCTTCTATATGACTGGTGGAACATTATTGAGATTGGAAATGTGTATCGGAAGATAACCAGTATTTTAAGATGGAGGCAGGAAGACCTGCTGGTATGAATCATGTAGAAAGATTAATTGGAAAACTGTCTTGTTTAACAGAAGGAAAGGAGAACGTCTGGAAAGAAAGGGAGACGTCTGAGAGGAAAGGGAAATATCTTACAAATAGGAAATGTGGCCACAATGTAATCCAATTCATTTATATAAACCATTCATCTCCTTTTTTCTTGTCACACTATGTTTTTGTGGCTCACAAGAGTAAGAAAGCTGGATGAAGAGGTAATTGTTCAGAAAAAGAATTACAGGGTTGAAATCAGTGAAAGGAACAGCATTTTACAACATTTTAAAACAGATCACCAATAGTGAATGGCATGAAGAATGCATGAAAAAAGGTATTACTTTCTAGTCAAGTTCTAAAGACTTCTATTGATGATATACAGCTCATTCAAATTCCAGTGAATAATTGGAAACAGAGGCTTTATGAAACAGACCTCTCATTTAACTTGTTCACCTGACAATTGGCTTGGAATGATATTTTATTACCAATCTACCTGAATTAAAATACCCAGCTCACAGAAAAACCCTGCAGACAGTGTCTGGAATGCTAAAACACACACTGTATGTAAATATAATAACATTAACATAAAGACACAGATTGACAGAAATAATGACAGTGAACATTAATGTGATACCAGCAGCTTTGAGCGCCTTCCATCAACAATGTGGAACATGATGAAATTACCAGAGTGGATAGTACAGTTGGCTTTTCTAACTTCTTCCTTCCCTTCCTTCCCTTCCTTCTTTCCTTCTTTCTTTCTTCCCTTCTTCTTTCTTTCTTGTGTTGAAACAGGATCTTGCTCTGTTGCCCAGGCTGGAGTGCACTGGCATGATCATAGCTCACTGCAGCCTCCAATCCTGGGCTTCAAGCAATCCTCTTGCCTCAGTCTCCTGAGTCTCTAGAACGGCAAGCATGTGCCACCATACGCAGCTAATTTTTAAATTTTTTGTAGAGATGGGGTCTGGCTATGTTGCCCAGGCTGGTCTTAAACTCCTGAGCTCAAGCGATTAGCCTGCCTCGGCCTTCCAAAGTCCTGGGATTATAGACATGAGCCACCATGCCCAGGCTTAACTCTTCAACCTTAATTATATCTAATACTTTTTAATAACGATGTGCCAAACATCAAATATATACATATATACCTACGTGTGTGTGTGTGTGTGTGTGTATCCTTAGCCATCCATCTATCCCCAAGTGCATCTCACCAAGACACAAGCCCGTGCAATTGTGTTCTATTCTTCTCTGGTCTTTGTGTAAATATATACCTAAGGACTTTGTGGACAGTACATAGTATATATATATGCTTTAGACCCATCAAAATGCAGATTGTAGGATCCAGTGAACTTTTCCTTAACAAAGAACTGAATTGCTGAATGTCATATTATTATTAAATTACAGGAGTTTCAAACTTACTGCTATTCCCTAATTACTTCTCTTGAGCGGTTATTATATGGGATCATCAGATGATCATGGTCTGTCATGTTATTGCTATCTTTCTTCATAAAAATATATTTTATCAAAGCTTAATCATGTAATTATCCAGTAAATGAATGATAGAACAATTACAGTTATATGGTTCATTACCTCATGTCCTATTCCCTGATTTAAGCCTCTCAGTTTCATCTTTGTTGTATAGAATATTTATAACAAATCAGTTCTCTTCTCTGGAAGTTAGTGTCATCATCTATAAAATGAAGGATTGAACTTCAATTAAATAATCTATAAATTCCCATCTAGCTCTAAAATTCTGTATTCCATTGATTATCCCCAAACTATTACACCAGTTCACGAGGCCTTTTTAAAAATATATATTTATATTTAAAAAAACACTTGACGTTATTGATGTGCATGAATTAAGAACTGATGTGATACCAAAACTCCTTTCTGCTTAACTTTATAATGAGGGATGAATGTATTTGGAAATGTTTAGCCCAAGAAAAGGTATGGGAATAACCAGTCTTTCAGGTTTATGATGAAATAGTGACCAGCTTTCACTCTCTTGGTAAAGGACAGACTAAGAGGGAACAAACTGCATCAGATCTCAGAGGGCATAGTGTAATGGTGCATCCAAACGTGCCCTAGAAACCGGAGACACTTGGGGAAGGTAAGCATTTGACGCAAAGTAACAGTTAACCTCCTCTCTAGTGTGTGTGCCTTAAAGCCAGGGAGTCTAACCATGGAGGGAGCAAAGCAAGAAGAGGTGGAGCTGGTTCTCACAATGTAGCAGGAAGGTACACTTTATGTATTTTCTTACATATTATTTAGGCCTGGCCTACAGAAAATATACTTATCATTGGCCTTTAATGATACAAACGTCATCATTGCTACCAAAGTCACTTTACATGCACCGATTTATGTGAGTTTAGTTTGGATGTATCAAGGTTCAAGGACAGAGCCTGATGCTTCTCCTTCCTCCACACTAATCAGTTTACAATCCAAATGTGTCAGAATCTTGTGACTTGTGTTATATCTATTAATCCTTGTAAACACAGCACATTCTATAAAAATAGACATACTTGGATTCTAAATAGTCATTTAGTACAAGTTCAAAATCAAGTAAGTCACAGTTGGCGGACACAGAGTCCTAGCTAACAGGTGAGAATGGGATCATCCAGTGAATTTCAATTCTGTTTCTTCTTTAATGTTATGTAATGAATGGGCAGTGAGGGTGACAAGCTACTCAAGAAAGAACCAGTCTTAAAGTCTGTTCTTTTTTTTCCCTGTTTTTTCATAACATATTCAATTCCATGTAAATATTGCAAACAGCTGAATTGCAAATGTTAACCTAAACATGAATAAAAAATGTTGATATTTTATTTACCCTAAAAATAGTAATTATGGATAGGCTGCTTTTCTGATTATCATATTTAAAATCTATCATCATTTTACATTGGGAATACAGGGAGAATTGTCACTGTTATTTTGTAATAAGAAAATTTGTTTTAAGTGCATTAAAAATACAGTAGGTGATTATTGCAATATAAAGAGAAAAGTTGTTTGCTTTTGACAGTCTGTCAGTAGCTATAGCCTAGGAAGAAGAAAGTGTGGTAGCCGCTTTATATAAAACAGTAGGAGAAGGACACAAACTCAGAGAAATTTTACCCAGCTGCTGTTATTAAAGAAATTCTTTTATAGAAGAGAGGCTGCTTTTTTTTTTCTATCTTTCCGTTTTTGCTTCCATCTCTGAATCCATTGCTTTCATGTGGCATGCAAAGCGTCTGTGCATGGCAGCCTGTAACTTCTGTTATTTAATGTGCCAACTGTTAAAATGGATTGAGTTGAACCAGAGGAGGAAAATAGCCCCACTGAGGCAAATGCATTTTTACACCCCTCTTTAATGAAATATTTTAAGGTATAGCTAGAAAATTTCCCCTCAGACTTTCATCTAAAACTGTTAGATTGTAGCTATGTGAAAGAATCATTATTGACTCCTGTCAGACAGTTTGGGAGAAGAGGTGAAGAGACTTGTCTTGTGACTTTCTGTGCACTTTGTCAAATCACGTACTTTGAGCAAAAGTACGACATGAAGGCTGATGTCAGGGAATGCCTTGAAGCAGGAACTTGTGCTAGTCTCCCGTGACTTCTTTCTTTCTTTTTTTAAGGAATCAGAATTGGATCATAAAATGATTGGAACATGACTGGACACAAACACTTTTATTGCAGGCTCAGCAGCCGTTACATATCATTAGTGAAAGGAGATAAGGGGCAAGGGGGACCATTTTGATGTCAGTTTCATTCTTTTCAAGGACAAATGCATTCACTGAGGAGAAATAAACCGGCATCTGTAAAACTTTAGAGACCAGTAATACTTTAATGCCTTCTTTTCCTGTAGGTAAATGTACAACTTTTTAATAGTCAATATAAACCAAAATAATGGGTCATATTGGAGGTGCTTTTAAGGGTGCCCATTCTGAAGCAACTGTGACTTATCAGAATCAGTATATTTCTGTTTCAAAATACCTTACCTTTTTCTTACCTCAGTACCTACAATTGCCCTTATACCACCTCGACTGCAGTTAATGCCAAAATCTAAAATGTCAAAAGTGATAATGCATTTTATGAAGAAATATAATTTGGCCTTAACTTTCCACCTGTGAAAGACCGTATCCTTACACATCAACTCTAAAGTGAGTCCCATTTTCTGACTTTTCTTTTTCTCTCTCCTCCTTGCCAAAGAATCTCTGGAATTGGCTTGCTCGGCAAAGCGTTTTATTTGCCCTTCTGAACATTAGCTATTTTAAGAATCTGAATGTATTATGGCAGGGAATACAAGATTTCACTTCAACCCCCTTCATCCCCCACCCCCTGCCAAATTTATGCTTTCTCTTCTGAGTGTTCCAGGGAAGAGTAAAATTGCTAAGGTATAACTGGTACAAAAGAGCAATCTAAACAGAAGAGCCATTCCAGGAAAGTACAGTATCTGTGCCCAGCGTGGATCTTGGCCCTGCCCTACTTCCAAGCTTCTAACATAGCCTCATAGTCATTTCTTCTGTATTGTGATTTTTTTAAGTGAAGCACTTTTAGATGTCCCATATGGTTTAAAACAAATCAGAAATTCATGTCCTAAATGTTTCGTTAGTCAGAATAATTAAGTTGATCAGTTCGGGGAGCGGTGGAAGCAAAATAATGGGGTCATTGAAGCAGTCAAGCTCTAATGGGAACCTGAGCTCATTCAGATATCAAATCTAATAATTGTTCTACACCTGTATGCACAGTCCCATTGAGCAAATTCACATTAAAGGTTTAGTGGAACAGTTTCAATGCTGTGGTCCAAAGGGACTTGCTACTGTTTTCACAAGAAAGCACTGAATATTTTTGGCAATATGTTTTTTGTGATGTGTTAACTAAGCTCTATGTGTGTATGTTGGTGCCCTGTGCCTACCTAGGGAGGAGGAAAGGGGAGAAATAGATTTCCAGAAATGGTTTTCTTTCCATTTAACACTTTGACTGCCATGCTAGGGGGAAAAAAAAAGTATTTCTTTGGGGCCACAGTATTTTATTGCAAAAATAGAACAAACACTTTGAAAACAAAATAATCTTTTCTAATTTAATGAAAAATTTTATTGTTTTCTGTGTGTGAGTTATGTGCAATTAAATTGTCAATATTAATTGTAACAACAAGAACATTAACAATTAAGATTTTCACAAACCAGCTGCAAGGTTTTGCCCAGGGTCCCACCCATCACATAACATGTATGCTGTAGCATGGCAGCGTGAGTTGCCTGCACACCACACAGCTCCCAAGGTAAAGAGACATGTGAGTTACATATGCTTCACAAGGCCCCAGGCTCAAAACTAGTGTGAGTTAAATACAACTCACATGGCAGTTAATGCATTAAAGATAATAAAGGTGTTCTTAAGCATTTGCCACCTGGAGGCAATAACATGAGCTGACTGAACTAACTGGATAGTTGGGGGATGGGGGTTGCTAACCTATACAACCTAGTAGAAATGGGTGTCACTTAACCCTTTCTCTTCATAAAATAAAATGGTGTCAAGCGTGATTTTGGTTATTGAAGTAGAAAGTAGCAATTAGGCATTCTGTAATAATGCAGTGTTTCATTTCTCGTATGTCACCATATGACTGTAACAGCAAACTGACTGCCTTTGATTCTCCTATAAGATATCTAAGGAGAGTTGACAGACCTAAAAGAAGTTTAAAGATCTAAAGAGTAAAAAGATGAATTTAATTCTGCTCTATAATGACCGTTGAACTAACCGATCTTTAATAGAACTCTCTCACTGGAGGCTTCAAAGCACACAGGAAAATTAAAAGGTTTGCAATATATCTTGAACAGCTATGAAAGACAGATATGGCCAGCTTTCTTTATCAAAAAAGGCAACCAAAGCTGAATTCCCTTACCTAAAGAATAGTTTTAATGCGTACACACAAACTTGTACATTTAAATGAATATTATGCGCTAATATTTTTCATTTCTTTGGGGACAAAAGAATGTGTTCATTTGTGTGTTCATTCAAAAATCATTTACCAAGTGTCTGTTATATTCCAAGCACCAAGAAAACAGATGAAAATGGCAGTTACTGCCTTTACAGAGCTCACAGGAAAGTGGGGGAAGACAGATTGCACAGGGACAATCACAGTATAAAGCTCAACAGATGAGTAGGAGTTTCTTGGGTAGGAAGCGAAAAAAAGAAGAGAAGCGTGATCCAAGAAAGGGAACAGCATTTATGGAGGCAATGAGAACACGATATATTCAAGGAAGTGCCAACTGCTTAATGTTGCTGGAGTATAAATCTGAGAGGCTGGAAAGATGAATAGTCATGATGGGCCGTGTATAACAAGGAGTTTGATTATTTTACTGCAGTGATGGGGAACCAATTCAGGATTTAACTTATAGTAGCATGGTCAGATATATGTTATAGAATGACTGTCTCCTAACAATGCAGAAGGTTGATTAGATGGGCGTGAGGCTAGAGACATGGAGAAATTTAATAAGGGTCTATTATAAGAGCCTAAGCAATTGAAGAAGAAGGCCTGTGCCCACAGTAGAGCAGGGGTAGTGGAGATGATGAAGAGAAATAGATCCAAGAATGAGTCAAGAGTTAGAATTGACTGAACTTATTGAGCAGCTGGATATGAGGGTTAAAATAAAAAGGGAAGGAATCTAGGATGATTTATTTATCATATGACATGGTGTATGATAGTTTTAATAGTTTGCTAGGGCTTCTGTGACAAAGTACCATAACCCGAGTGGCTTAAACAACAGAAATTTATTGTTTCATAGATCTGGAGTCTAAAATTCCAAGATTGAAGTGTCAGCCAGGCCATGCTCCCTCTGAAGGTACCAGGGAAGGATCTGGTCTAGGCCTTCCTCCTAGCTCCTGGTAGTTTTCTGACAATCTTTGGCATTTTCTAGCTAGTAGAAATATCACCCGGAACTCTGCTTTCATCCTCACATGGCATTCTGTCTTAGTGTGTTTGTCCCAAATTTTTCCTTTTTCTAAGGACACTAATCATAAGGGATTAGAGCCCATCCTAATGACTTCATTTTAACTTCATTACCTCTGTAAAGACCCTGCCTTCAAATAAGGTCACCTCATTCTGAGGTACTGGAGCTTAAAGACTCCAACATATGAATTTGCAGGAGGTGGTGGGGACACAATTCATAACATGGCCCCAGTATGAAAATAAGGAAACATGAATAGGAGGGAATAGGATGAAAGGAAAGGAAATCAGTTTAGTCTGGATCTTCAGTATGAAGTAGCTTTGGAACAATCAGGAGAAATATTCAGAAGGTGACGGAAGCTGTAGCCTATAGCCTAGGAAATGCGAAATTGAGATCCATTAGCATACAGGAGGTAAAGTAATTAGAGTAGTTGAAACTTTACAAATGGATGAGTATACCCATGGAAAGTAGCTCATGGAAAGTCTATAGAGTAATATGGGAGAGGGCAAAAAATAAAACCTTGAAAATTACTAACACATAAGGGACAAGGAAAAAGATAATAGCTTAGAAACAGAGAAGCATCAGGCGAAGAGGCAGTTTGAGAATGAAGAAAGAATAGTAATATACAGGCCAAAAGAGGAGAGAGCTTCATGGAAGGAATAATCGTCAACAGCGTCATGTGCTACAGAGAGGTCAAGGAAAATGAAGACTGAAAAGAAAAATCTTAATACTGGAGGTAGGAATGTGATGCTATTCAGGACAGACCTATTCATAAATACAGTCACCATGGAACATAACATACCTTGTATTTTCGATATAATTTCCCTTTATTTGTTACTAAAGAAAAAAACGAATTTATTTATACAATGTAAAATTTTATACTTATGAAATTATATTTTTCTAGATAATCTAGTTTTTTTTTCTAATCTATAAGAAAGTATTTTCTATTGGAGTATCTTTTAAAAGGTAAATAATCCTGACAGGGAATCTTTTAGAAACAATATGTACAAATTCTGCCTTGCTCTTGAAATTTTGATATTTATGGTTATTGTATTTTGTGACTAGTGTTCAGAATAGGATAAAATAGATCATCTGAGAATGAGATTGTAATGTGGTTGGTCAGAAGAGAGTCTTCTATGGAAGTAGCTTTCACTTCAAGTCACTGTCTGTTTTTTATGTGGTTAACACTGGAGCTCTCAGGGCTGCTAAATGTCATTTTATGTACTACTTCACAATCTAACCATACATACACATATTAACCTTTTCCCTCAACTCCCCTAAAAACACAAAGCTATCTCTAGAACCAGCTTCAAAGATTCACAATTAGACCCAGAGCAAAAGAATGTATTGAAAAGATAGAATTTGTAAACTATTTATTGTCCCATACAAATATGTATATATGGGAACAAATGACATATTTATATGTCTATAAATCCTCGTAAAAGTTATATTCAGAGAAAGAATCAACATGTATTTATCACATGGCTGTTTAATATTGAGAAAGCTAACAAAGAGGTAAAAGAAACTCATTCTTTGCCATGTCTGAACTACCTTCTTGTAAAGGCAATACATGAAATGATAGTGAACAGTGTGAAACTGATCATAATTAAAAGCTGAATTGTGTGGTACAAGCTAAGTTTGTGCTATTGGAGTCCTGAGGAGAGAAAGATCAGTGAAAACTACAGGGTCAAGGAGGTGGGATTTGAACTGGACTTTGAGGGATGTGTAGTGTTTAATAGAGGGGAGGGACAGGGCAGAGAGGGCATATATGCACAATGCTGGAATATGTATAGATAGGTTCGTGGCACAATTATGAATCTAACCTAACTAGATTCAAGGGTGAGCAGTAGAGAATAGGGAAAAATCTAATTGGATAGAATAGCATTTGATTAAAAACAATCAACAATTTAAAAAATAAAATCAGAAAGTATGTACCCCCAAAATTTTTCCTTTACTTTTTCAGCTACCACAAATGTTAGAGTCCAATTTATTACAGATATATTCTAATCTCCCTGAGCTATTTTCTTTAGTGTGAATCTGTTCACTTTTATCCTCATATGTCTTGCAGTGGATTTTAATCTGTGAGCCCTCCAAAGTCCTTTTGAAAGTTAACTTGTTACAATTTTTATTATTGTTTTGTGGGGTTTTTTTTACCCCTTCAAATTTAGGATTGAGCCAGATTATTCTTGTTTTAAATCCACTGCAGTCTTTTAAGCTGGGAAGTAAGGTCTCTTTGAGAAGACTGCTCAGATAGGTGGATTGGAGAATGAATTGACGGGAGGAAAGCCTGAGTATAGTGATGAGTCTAGCCGGTACATTGGTTCTGCAATTTCAGGAATAATAAAAGGGTTCTGTGGATCCACGTTAATGAGAATCTAACTGTTTTGGGTCCTCAGTAATTGACTTAAAATTATTTTTAATATATTGTTACTTAAATATTGACAAATATAAAAGTAGGCATAAACTCAATATGCTTTAACAATTTAAATAAAGCTATAAAACAGATGAAAATAAAATTAACATTTACTTAATGTCTCTCCTGATGCTAGATTTAATAATAGATTTAGCTCCAGATCCAGTTATATGTTTTGACTTCATTGATACTATAATGCAGAGAATCCCTGTTGTACAACTAGGCTGAACAAAATGGTACTAGTAACTTCAGGGCTTTGTGATAGAATGCAGGATCATCAGACACAAAATTGAGTGACAACTCTGATAGGGAAAAACTCTGGAATTCCAGTTTTAATAGGGTGTCTACTCAATAACTTTGTAAAGTTGTCTTGCTCGCATAAAGATAAGGCTAAGATTGAAATCTGCATAGCATGGGCATCTAATCCATTTATTGCTGGAATCAGGGACAGAAAAAGTATTCAGTGCATATTTACCACTCTATTTACAGCTAATGAACAGTTGCAAGTTGGTCCACAAAGACTCTATTATCATAGTGTATCTGTTCACATCATGGAGATGGTTCTGACTGTTAGGTCACAGGTTCTCATGTGCCCAGCTTGCCTGGTCTATTGTATGAAATAGTGTTGCCCCCTGTGATGACTCAACTCTCCGAAAAATTTTCTCTTTTCAAATCATTGTGAAACTTTCACTAGTACAACGCACCATGATATTGCTTGGCTTTTATGTAATACAAAAATAAACAAATGTATATATAGACCTTGACATATATATGAATGATCAATGCACTAGTTACTTATTAGATGATAATACACGCTATGCTTATGTAAACATTTTTTATTATGTCATAAAAATAAAAACACGAAACTTTAAATATACCCTGCTTTAAGAAATAATGGCCTACTAAAAAAATAGAAAGAAATTAATTGGCCAACTAAAAGTGTATAGAAAAAATTAGCCGGGCATGGTGGCGCATGCCTGTAGTCCCAGCTACTTGGGAGGCTGAGGCAAAAGGATTGCTTGAGCCCAGGAGTTTGAGGTTGCTGTGAGCTAGGCTAATCCCACGGCACTCTCGCCCAGGCAACAGAGTGAGACTCTGTCTCAAAAAAAAAAAAAAAAAAAGATGCCAGCCTGGGCAAAAAACAAAAAGAAATAATGGCCTAGTACGCTCCACTGACTATTTTTTAAATGAAATTGGTTTCAACATTGGGAATTACATCATATAATTAATGTCTCTGTTATATTGGGCTCTTTTAGAACAAAAACTTACTCCAGACACCTTAAAAAACAAAATCAGTTTTACTTCCTTCTGTATGTCTGTTCATTCTTTTCTTTTTCTCTTTCAACTGACTTATTACTCTATTGAGTAGTGCTGTTCATCACAAATTATGCCATGTGTTTATTATGAGCTAACCTATAAATTGGCTGCCCTTGAGGGAGCCAGATGTCCATCGTGGTCCCTTCATTGGCCACTGTTGGGGGGGGAAAGCCTATTTAGCGCCGCTTTCCTAAGTAAAAAAAACTATGAGCAGGACAGTTTCAGCTAGAAGTGGTGTTGAGCAAGTCTGACACAATGACCTGAGATAGCTGTTTGCGCTGTAAGAAAATATCACCTCTTTCAGGGTCATGGAGAATGCAAGTGTAAGTTATATTCATGGCCTCCCCTTACTCCTCAACCTTCTGCAGTCTGGCTTGTGCTCCTCTTATTTCACTGAAATTGCTCTCATTAAGGTCTCTAATGACCTCCATATTTCTGTATCTGTGAGTTTCTGTCTTTATTTTACTGCATCTTTCTACAACATGTGATATTATTGCTTATTCTATTTTTCAAAATATCTACTCCCTGGGATTTCATAACCTGTACTCTAATGGTTCTTTCTGTACCTCTCTGAATATTTACTGTCTGTTTTCTTTCAGAGATTCCTCCTCTTATGCTCATATGTTAAATATCAGTGTTTCCCAGGATTTGATCATCAGCCCACTGTTCTGCTTACACTACATACTTTCCTGAGTGATGACTCTGGTTATCATCTATGTGATGAGTCTCCCAGATCTTTCTTACTCTTTCCAGGCCTCTCCCCTGAACGTTAGTCTTGTAATATTTTTGACGGCCTGCTGGACAGCTCCACCTGGATATTTCAAAGGCATCCTTGGCTTGACAGATCTCAGACTGAACTCATCATCATCTCCTTGAATGCAACTCTTCCTTCTGTATGCCCTATCTTAGTTTATGAAACCACCATTCTCCCAAACATACAGGCTGGAAATTTTGGAGTTATGTTGGACTCATTCTCTATCCCTCATGTCCAGTTAACCCCTAATTCTTGTCCTCTTTAAGTTCATCTACTACATGATCACCAAATTAAACTATCTTACCATTTTCACTCTCTGTTGCACATCTAATGTCCAAGAGCCTTAAAATGTCATACAAGAGGATTCTGTGTTCTGGCCATAGTCCCTTGCTTTTGATCAACACTGACTTGCTTACAGTCCTAACACATATTTCCCCCCTCATCTCTTCTTCTCTGCTTTTCCTGGAATACACCTTTTCTTCAGGCTAATTCATCTTTATCCTTTAAAAATCAACTATAACATTGCCTTCTCTGGAAAGCCTTCTCAGAGATGCCTACCCCAAGGCTTGGCTTTTTCTGCGCTCCTAAAGAGTATACCCCTAATCATAGCACTCACTGTAATTGTCTTCTCATTGTCTTTGTATGCCATCCCCATTTGAGTGAGAACATCTTGAGGCAAAGGGCTGAGACATTTCCTTTTTGTATCAGGGGATACAATATAATCTAAGTTCTCAAACTGACCCGCCGAGAACTGTGTAGCAGAGTACAGAAGTCTTAACATATTTCTGTGAAACTAATTTTTAAATGAAAAGGCCACAATCACTACATAGTACCTGCCTTGAAAGAAGAGACTGGTTCATTTCTCTCTGTATCCCTCTAGCACTGTGCCAGGCACATAGTCAGTTTTCAAGAAAAAATGTTTGAAATAAATTGCAGGCCAGTTTTTGGACAGGGGCAATATGCCCAACCTGGGACCAGACTCTGTCTGTGACAACAAAGCTCCCCCTCTTCCCAGCGAATCGGTCTACTCAGGAAACCAAATTAAAGGTCAGCAGGTTGCCTGGTAAATCTGCTGCCCTAGAAAAAAAAATGAGTGACCAGTTTTACTAGATGCATCATTCAACCCAGGCTAGAATCTCTAGAAATAATCTCTTTCTACCCTAAGGGACAAATCTGTCCAGACAACTGGAATCCTAAAGCAGAGAAGTAATAGAAGGCAGTCTGGCAACATTTCTATACCCACTGGATGACAATCAGAAAGATAAATAAATTGTTACAAAAGATTCTCATTCTTCTCAAGGGCATCAAAAATACCCTAGCCCATGATGGCTTATGAAATAAATAAAAAGTAAGAATCTTGATAAATTCTGATTTCCTCGCTGATCTTTATTAAGTCCTTGTTTTTATAAACTAGTTTGAAAAAGACTTTTATAAACATCTGTTTGCATCTTATCTCCTTTTCCCAAAAGTGGCTAAAAATGTCATAGTGCCATAACGAGGCTGTCTAGACTTTTAAAAAGTATAATAATATCTTGATGTTAAAATCTTTGGAATTTGACTCTTATAATATCAAATATAAAAAATGTTAAGCTTTTACTCTATATCAGGTAAAATTCTGGTCCTTTTACATTATTGCCTCATTTAGTCTTTGTAAATACCTTGTTAGGTAAGGTCTATAATATTATGTCTGTGTTCACAGAGAGAAAATTAAATTTAGAAAAACATAGCTTTTAAGGGACAGAGCAAAGTTGTGAACCCATTATATAGGGCCATACACTGAGAACTTTGACTTATCTGTAACACTAACTTGGAAATATCCCTTATAAATAGAAACAGCTTTGTTTCTTGAGGCTTGTTGATTGATTTGTGTGTGTATGTGCATGCATGCACATGCTTCCCACCTACCAAAAGATTAACATGGGCCATGTACTAGATTATTTCATTACTCCTGTTAATATCTTACAATTTAAATACCTTTATTATCCTCATTTCGCAGATGAGGAGATCGGTGTTTAGAAAGGCTCATTTTGCAAATGTGTAGATGTGAGGGGGGGCCTAATTATTAAAGAGTTAGAAAAAATATGTCCAGCAGTTTACGTTAATAAGTTCAAAGACTACACATATCAGTTAGCTTTACTTCGCTCCACTGTCATATGTGGCACCAGTATCAATGGTGGTAAGAAAAATTAGAATGCTTAGTGCCAAGGTTCCCCTCGCCACCCTACACACTAGCTCTTGCACTATACAGGCAAAATAACCCAGAATGCGTGCCTTACTGAAAATGGGTCAGTATCATTTACCATCAAAGGACAGACTTTTCTTCTATTTTAATTTGTCATTTGTAGGCAACATGTTGCAAAGCAATTTTGAAATTTCATGTGATTTTATCATTGAAGTAAAACTCTCTCCAGATGATGTGATGACATACTTCCTTTTTTTTTTCCTAGATTTTTTTTACCCATTGTTTAGGAGAGAGTCAATCTTTTGGAGAGAGTCACTTTTAAAGACTTGAACTTTTAAAATTTAGAATCTGAGATACGTGAAATACCTTTATAAACGTTAACAGTGTGTAAAGACAAATTTATTCATATTCTAAAACTTGTAAGCCATTCCTTTCCTATCAGGGAATATTCTATCGCCCTTACTTAAGCAGGGCAGAAAAATGGCACTTGTTTTTTTACTTTCCATTATAGTGTACTTAGTGATGGTATAATTAACAAGGAATTAATTCAGAGATTATTGAATCCTAGACTACTCTTTCTTTAAATTGAAAGCAGTATGTGCTTAGCAGCTGAAGACTGAGCATTTAATAGCCTATCGGGTTTTTTCTCTAATTTGCCAAATTAATCATGCTCAATGCCAAAAATTCAGACACTATAGAAAAATATAAAAAAACCAAAAATCATAATCCTACCATTCAGAGATAACCACTGTTTTTATGGGTATATATCCTTCCAACCTTTAAAATTATAATGTTACAAATTACACTATTTTTTTCAAAAATAAGAATATGACATACCCTTTTGCAACTTACCTTTTCCACTTCATGATGCAGACCTCTATCAAGTACCTATAGATCTATGTAATAATTTAGATTGGCTACCTAGTATCCTAGTGTATGTAGGTTCCGTCTTGTATCTAATCCCATGATGGGCATATAGGCTATTTGTGATTTTCACTGGTACAAACAATGCTGCAAAGAACATCAGCATACGGTGATCCATATTTTTACATTTTTCTGATAATGTGAGGACTGGACTTGTTCCAATAGACTTAAAAATCAGGAATGATTCTTCGAGACTCCTTATATGAGAGGTAAACGGCTAGTTAGTAGCCATTTTTAATCACCTATATGCTCGGCCTGGCACTCAGGTTATGCATGGATTGTATTAGACACTAAAATTACAAAGGAACTTCTATCAGTTATGAATATGAAATTAAGAAGCTGTATTTTAACTCTATCCTAATTGCCCATATTTAAAACAACTGGCTTCTACCTTAAGGGACACTTTATATTTTAAAGCAATGGCACTGGCAGCTGCTAAAGTGTCTGTGATATTAACCATACAGGTTGCCTTTGTTCATACAACTGGTTAAGTAATTAAGCATAGGCTGGCATGGGGAACACTACTAATAGGAAACACCTGTTTATAGACTCTCAAATTGTAAGCTGTAGGTTAAATATCTTCTCTCCTCAAAATCAGAGGCAGTGGTATATTTCCGTGATCTGGTTCTTTGGGAAGTGGAGGCATCATACAGGGAGAGGACTGCCATTTCTGCCTTACTACGAAGCCAGAGAGCCTACATACCCCCAGAGTACCTGGGGCTACTTAAGCTAGAGAGTTTAGGGCTGACTACCCTAAACCTTCCATCATCAGCAAGAAATACGTAGCCCAGACCCAAGAGATAGGTTGTACATGTTAAAAACAAAAAGAATGGATATATAGTCTTAGAGTGATACAGAAACAAAAGCAGATGACAGGTAACTGTATTCTAAGTCAGCAGCTCTGCAACAAAGTTCACGCACATCACAAACAACTGCCTGTCCATCATGTGATCAAAGTTGGAGAAATGGCTGATGCCTAGTATTCTTAATCATAGGGATCTATGCGACACATGGAGTAGGAAAGCACAAAGATGACAGGTAGTAGTAATGAATTGACCCTGTAGCCATAGTGCCATTTAACAGCTAGTTTATTCTGCACCGACCCAAATGGCTGCTCAAACTCTCACCCTGCCAAGCACTCTTGGCCCAGGTCATTGCAATCTGTGCCTTGATCAGCTCTTCTATTGTCACTCTTGATAGTGCTATCTAGGCTTCAACCATAGAACCTCATCAGATGATTTCAGAGAGCCCCATTTCTGTGGATTTTTTTTTTAAGCAGAGCTACTGTTTTGTATGTAAATGCTTTGAGGTTATTTTTTTAAAAATAGAATCTAAATTAAAATTGCATGTTTAGGGAAAGAGCTATCACTACGTCTTAGTCCTTATAACAATGAATCTAGCCAGTGCATTTCCTTTCATTATTTTCTTCCTTCTCTTAGGAAAAAAAAGGTTAAAAATGTATAGGCATTCTTATTCTCCCTTTATATGTTCATTGCTTTTCATGCCCTCTCCGTAAATAGGAAAAATTTAGTAATTAAATAGTCACCAATATAAGGGAACTAAAACTTACTTTTTTTACAAATCAAAAATTAACAGCTATTTTTCTTTTTCTTCATGTTGAAATTCCACCTAACTTTTAGAGCCTAATTGGGATGAAGTTTTCCCTGATCCCCAACTCCTATACTTAAGGGATATGATTTTTCTCTATTCTGAACTTACATTGTACTTAGAATGTAATAGATGCCACAAGTGACACATAGTTTCATGTTCAAGTTGTTGGTACATTTATCCTTTCCACCATAATAATGTATAAGGGTGCCTGTTACGGTACCCTACAGATAGCTTATGTGATAAAAATTTGTGGATGGACAGATAGAAGGAAGTCTTTCCTTTCCTTATACCACTGTCAAAATATATTCCCTCTGTGTAAGCAGCAAAACTGAAGGTGAATTCAAGGATCAGTTCCTGATTTGTTGCTGATGACTGGATGATTATTTAATCAACATTTTTTGAGAAACTGCTATGTGTAAGCCACTATGATAGACAGCTCGAGCGACTCCATTATAGTTTTCGTGGTTTCTGTTTGTTCTTCAACCTAAGTTTCACATTTATAATTTTTGGGGAAGCTTTTCCAACTATTTTCTAAAATTCTTCATATTTTTATTTGTGGCCTTTCTCCATATTTTCCAGATATGCAGGCATCCTCATCAGACTTTCAACCTCATAGAGAGAAAATTTGTCTTAGGACCCAGTTGCATTCTCTAGTAAAGAAGCAAACATAATGCATGGCTAATGTACAAAACCAAGGACATTTAAAAAAATCTATTCACTAGCTTTGACACTGAATCCAAAGATAATCAATAGCAAGGTCTGTGGCAGTTGAAATACTGAACAATATACTGATTTTATGTTTTTCTGAACCATACTTTTCTAAAATCCTTTGAAATTCTCAAGTGATCAATTCTGGAAATACCACTCATTTAAAATCCCAAGAGGTTGGTTGTGCATGTTATGAAAATATCATGTTTCTGATAGATAACAGTGAGTATTGCATATTTTCTACATTTGTAGCTTAATATGGATTATATTTTTAATGCCTTGAAGTAATATTATTGTACTATGTGATTTTACTTTTATCACATATTTCAATCTTCCTAAAGTTACTATAATTGAGTTTGTTTGATAACGTACCTTTATATTAGTATGGGACTTGATAGTTTGCAAAATATGAGGTTTGTAATAGAGATAGAGAGTAGAGTTACTACCTGGCAGGGAGGATAAGAAGAAAGTGAAATATAGAAAAGTGATTTAATCTCACTACTGCAGTTTTGTAAAATATAATTTGTTTTTCCCCTAGCACAGCAGAGTTTCATGCTGATAACAAGCTACTGAATTAATAAATCCATTGTAACTATTGAGACTTTTCCTTTAATAACATAACGAATGCTGAGCATTAAGGAAAGGCGTTCTTTGTACAGATGTTACCTCTAGCAGATCTACATCCCTAAGCATAGGAAAAGTACCGACATCATACCCTGAGCGATATCAATGTGAAAATAATTTGTGCATCTCAATTACAATACTGTATTTTTCACACAAAAGCATGCTGTTTCCTAGAACAGATTCGCTTATTTTCCAATTGGAAAGACATTTAGGGGTCTATTTTGTTATCATTACATGTGCTTAACTCCAATTACAGTTAATGGGAGTTGTGTGTCTATAGTCACAGTAGCCTCTGAACTATTTTAACATTATTGCTTTCCATTACCATCCTCGTTAAAATAACTTTCATCTCTTTTGCCAACCTGAACTACCACAGTAATCTGGGTTTCTGTTTTCTTTGCACGGATTTATTTGCATGTAATGAAGGACACAGATCATACAACATGGCCTCTTTCTAGTTTTAAAAATGTTATAACATCACTGAAATTAGAATAGGGTTAGAACTATTCAATTGTTAAGTGGAGGTAATTGATTGGCATCTAGACATACAATTTGCACAGCACCCTGTGTATACAGTTCTGTTGGAATAAAGCAATTCAGTATAGTTTAATACCTGTGGTATCTAGTGGACATCCAAATTGTAAAACATATAAAATATATGAGAAAATAAAGTTTACAGACTAGACTCTGTCAACAACCAGCAAAACTATACATTTAATTTCGAATTATTCAAATTTTCAACAAGACAAAAACGATGAGTAAATATTATATTCTCGTTTAGTTAGTGCCTGGACTCTGCTGTATTTCCAGAAAAAAAGCGGTCAGCTGTCGGAAAACCCGATCAAAAGACAGAGAAAGAGGCCTTGTTAAGTCTTTAAGAAAATGAACAACCTGAGAAGTACTCTTAAAAACATCACTAGGGACCTTAGCATCACTTGACTCTTTGGCACTCAACAGACATCTGCCTGTCTTTACTAGGATCAGCCTAGTACCCGTTGGGTTTGTTTTTCAAGCTGTGTTATTTTAAAGTTGTCTTGTGATTATAGCATGATGTAGGATTCCAAAATGTGCCCTAAAAATAATGTGTTTTAAATTAAAATATAAGTGATGGAGGTTTAGCTCCATCAGATGTTAAAACATATTATGAGGCTGAAATAATGAAACCAGGAACTATTGGACAAAAATAGGGAATAATATCAATGTCAATGGAACAGAAACCCTAGTATAGATAATTTAATAGGTGATAAAGGAAGTATCATGAATCACTATAGAAATTCATCATTATTCAACAAATGGTTCTGGAACAGCCCATTCCTCTTTGTAAGGAAAAAAAAAAGAAAGAAAGAAAGAAACCAGTATGGAAACTTACCTGATATTATACAACAAAATAAACTACAGATCATTTAATTAGTTAAATGTAAAACAAGAAGTCAAACCATGAAGAGCAAGAAGAGATATAGTTAGATGTTTATCAAATGTCCAAAGCTGGAAAAGGACTTTCTAAGCTTAAAAACAAAGGAATGATCACAACATAAAAGACCGATAGAATTAATTACATAAAAATGGTAAAAATGAAACCACATGTTTCTAAAAACCCACAACACAAACAAGAGAGATAACAATCAATAAGCAATCAACAAACTAAGGAAGATGTTTCTAATAAATATTTCAATTGATTACTATCTTTAATATGTAGAGTTCAAAATAAAAACAAAGCAAAAACCTAAGACCTCAAGAGACAAATGGCTTAAAGACATGGTCAGCATATAAAGGAAGACTAAATGGATAATAACATATGAAAAGTTCCACCTCACTAGAATTTGAAGAAATGCAAAAAAAAAAAAAAATGAAGCAGATGCCATTTTTCACTTTTTATACTGGCACATTTTAAAAAGATTAATACTCAACAATGAGATAAGGCAGACAAATTCACATACTGCCAATTGGATTTACATTACTACAACTATTCTGGAATACATTTGGACTTAATTTTGCATGCCCTAACAATGCCACTTCCACACTTGGCATATGTGAATATGTAACTATAAGGATGTTCAATGTTATGCTATATATAATAGCAAAACACTGCAAGCAACTTAAATGTCCCACGGTGGAGAAATAGTTAACTAACTTGTGGTATATTTATGTAATATAGAAAGAAGAGTATGGAGCCATTAAAAATCATGGTTTCAATATCATGTTCCAAAAGTTTAATGACATGGAAAATTTCTACAATAAAATATTAAATGAAAAAGTAGGACACCAAATTGCATATGTAGTTTGAGCTCAACATATTTTTTTTTTTTAAGTCACTATTCTGGTAACAGTGAGGAGAAAGAATCTGGTCAAGTAATAGAGCCATTGGCTGTCCCCCGTCAAAAGATTAAGCCCAGCCCTAATTCACCTGCCACCTTCCAGTTGTTTCCAGTGAAGTGAGAAACTATTATCTAAGTGAGGATCCCTAAAAGTACAGAGAGAAGCATAAATGAAACAGTTTTGACACAAGGAGGAAAAACATAAGTCCATATGAGATGATTTCAGTATAACAGTCCAAAATAAATTAACTTTCATCAGTGGGGATGCAAATAGCTACTCAATGGACATTTCTGGAAGAAATATAAACAATTTTCTTCATTTCCTTAGCCTATGCTGCATAGATCCAGACCTCCATTTGCTCTGTTTGCTAGAAACCATGCCTACTCATAGATGGCAAATCTGCCACACCATCGCTTCTGAAAAGCTTTGGAGGAAACAAAACTCACTGTAAATTACACAGGGTTTCTTTTACTTTTTTTTCTAGCCAACTAATTTGCATTAAAATGGGATATTTTGTAACACAATGTACAGCGTAAGGGGCATACACTTGGTTTATGTTATCCTGCTGTGAAGACTAATGTATTATATTAGGTCAACACTGATACATCTGCATGCCTTTAAAGCACTGGGAAGGAAACTGTCCTTCCGTACACAATGACAGACACCTAAACTCGTGGGGAATGAATAATGGACATGGCCCTCTTATTACAGTTTGTTCAATCCCAACTCAACCTCCTTATGCAGTAGGCAGGATACAGCCTTGTACCTTTGGCATATACTCACATTGTTAAAAGGATTAATTGCACACTCCCAGGTTACACAGTACAGGCTTGCATCCTCTAGTCCTACGGTCCCCAACCCCCAGGCTGCAGACCGGTACTGGGTCTGTGTCCTGTTAGGAACCAGGCCACACCACGGGAGGTGAGTGGCGAGAGAGCTAGTGAAGCTTCATCTGTATTTACAGCAGCTCCCATTGCTCCTGTCGCTGCCTGAGCTCCGCCTCCTGTCACATGAGCGGCAAAATTAGATTCTCATAGAAGCCTGAGCCCTACTGTAAACTGCGCACGCGAGGGATCCAGGTTGTGCGCTCCTTATGAGAATCTATTGCCTGATGCTAGCTCTGCGGAGCAGCTGCAATACAGATTATCATTAGCAGAGAGGTTTGTATAATTATTTCATTATATATTACAATGTAATAATAATAGAAATAAAGCACACAATAAATGTAATGTGCTTGAATCATCCTGAAACCATCCCTCTTCCCCTGGCCCCCCGCGGTCCATGGAAAAATTGTCTTCCATCAAACCAGTCCCTGGTGCCAAAAAGGGTGGGGACTACTGCTCTAGTCTCTCTCATGTCACACTGTGTTTAAGCTTTATCTGTGCTGTGCTTATTCTTCAGTTATTTCACTTGACAAAGTTCAGTAAGAAGGAAATTAATGATGTAGATTTTGATATAGATCTGAAACTTTGTAACATTCAGGTATTTCATGGACCATGTGCTTTATACATAGTTGCTGAATAAATTATTGCATGAATGAATTCTAGAGTAATACAATAATGGGTTTAATCCATTCACTGCAGAACTCAGGAAGGTTTTGAGATGAATACCAAATCAATTTATGCTTAGAAAAGGAATTAAGTTTCTTACTCTTTATGACAGCAAAGAAAGCCTTGACATCAGTTAGAGCTGGTTAACCTGATAGTCCAAAGGTACAGTCATGTTTAAGCTGAGGCATGCATTTATATTCCCTTTTGGTTAAAGGTTTGAATATTGCTTTTGTTTTGGCCACTCTTCCTCTACAGGATGCACATTTTCATATAACTATGTCCCTCCCTTCAACCTTATGCTTTGATCAGGCCATGGTACATAGTATCGGAATCTATTCACCTTCACAGGGGGCGTATTTCAAAGGCAAGTCTTTGATGACCAAAGAGAATCTATTAGGGTATACCCGACTGTGGTCGATTTAGAAGGTACATTTCGGGACTGACATCTGAGGCTTATTGCTGCATTAATCCTCATGTTTACAAACAGTAGAATCCCTTAATGAATTCTTGGACCATGAGGATATATTAGACCTTGTAGATGTTCTTATTCACTATGATGGGTTACTCCATGAATTAAGAGAAAAGCAGCAGAGGAAGAATATGACAAATCATGTTAACCCATCCTCCAATGAAATATGTTTTCCTATATTTCATTGTACAATGTTTCCAACAAGTATACATACATAGACAGTGCCTCCTCTTCCATCTTTCTCTCTTTGATTTCCAGAAAGATCACAGGCAGATTGGAAAGGGAGGCCTCTGCTTGTTAGCAGAGCCCTTCATATCATCTCAGGCAAATACATGAGTCTTAAACTATCGACTTTTCGGAAGAGAGCCCTCTATTTTTGTCATCTAAACCACACTAGTATCAGTAGTGTTAGGAGAATAAGACTAGTTAGAAAAGTGAATTTGCTTCAGGCTGGGTCTCGTGGAGCTCTCAAATCACATCACATGGGCACCCACTTCCTCCACTTATGTTTCCAAACAGCAAATGCAATCATTCTCACCATCATCCACATTACTCCATCACCTGTGGCAGTAGTAATATCTAACATTTGTTCATTTTTCATAAACTCCCACTGTGAGTCATGACCTTATGAGGGTCAGGCCACTGATTTTTACCCATTAGTATTTAATACTATACATATGAAAGTTGTATTGCAAACAATTTCTGTGATTTTTTAATCTCTGCTTCAAAGAAGACATGGCTCAGCATGGGGAAAAAAATCTTTCTCTGTCTCTCTCTTTCTCTCACTCTCCCTCTACACACACACACACACACACACACACACACACACACACACTGCATGGTATCCATGGTATCCTCTAAATTCCACTTCTGACTTGATCCATATAATATAAATGTTAGTTTGAATATAAGTATATATTTTGTAACAAAATTAGTTTTAATATAGAGAATTGGAAACAATAATCAAAAGATCCAGATCAGCCATTGCTGCCATTGTTTTGAGCAGCATTTTTTCATAAACAAGGTTGAAGGCTAACATTATGAAAGTAATTGGCAACTTTTGTAGATTTGCTTCTAATAATTATCTCATTAACTTAGGGACCAATTAGGTACCCTAAAAAAGGAGGAGAAGGAAAGAATGAAAAAAGAGATGGAGAAAATCTAAGATCTCTAAAATAATTCTTTTATATATGCCAGAGGCAGGATTTGGGCTCTGAACCATTGGTTAGCCTGCCTTCCAAAAGCTTCAATGTCCTTTCTTCAGTTTGATTTGACCTGAAAGGTTCTTTATTTTCTCACACTAAATGCTACCAACAATTGGCAAGTCAGAATGGATCCTTACATCCCATCATTTAATGCTGCAAGACTGGGTTTTGGATGTGGTACTTGTCTTGGATCCAGTGGGTAGAGTGATGGTATGGGACACCAGTGGCATTCCAGGAATGAAGTGTGAATACCTGTTGACCTTAGCTTGTAGGGCCACCAAGGCACAAGCCTTTTTTCGAGCTGGCACAATCTTCTGAGAGTGCTACTGTCATTCTCAGGTCCGATAGCTTTAATGCTGAATGCTTAAATGCTAGCAATGCAATGGGAGACATTATATTGTAATCTTATTTTTAAATGTTTTCTAACAAGTCCCAAACCAATCTGTATGCAAACCAGTGACATCTAAGTAATAAGTGCTTTATCCAGGAATGTTATCTTCACATTTTTTTGCTGAATTGTGATCCATATCACAAACTAAATAATGAATTTTTTAATGGTATCTTCAAAAAGACACCCAAATAATCCATCACTCAGATATATCTCTGAGTAGAGAAAATGCCTCTTTCTTTCTCACATCTCAGTGATACTATTGCATTATGAAGTATTCGGTAGCCTTTAAGCTTAAGGCTGGTGGGCTCAGTACACTGATACCATGGTGTTAATGAGGCCAAGGTCATGGGGGCGAGTTAGCTTTGCTCTGTGTACTGACCACAAACTACTGGGAATCAGTCAAGAGATGCTAGCACAGACGAGAATGGCACCATGGCAAAACCTCAGGACTGGTCAGTCCATCTTCCCCATGTGATAGGCAGGATGTGTTAGTAAGGCATCATCATCTTAGGGAGGAAATGAGTAGCAGCTTGGGAGGCCCCAACATCTACCTCTGAACAAAGCAGGCCTGACATTTAGGTATTAACTTTGCATTATAATCCCCCATCATACCATTGATTTGCTGTGTAACCTTCATCACTAAAGCAGAGATAATAGGATGGAATGAAATGGGCTTACCTCCCGGGGATGTTGTGTGAATTAGCAAATTAACGAGTGTAAAGTGTTAGCATTTATGTAAGTGCTGGTGGTTGTCATTATTTCTAGGGACCCAGTCTCATTCTAAATAGAGAATCTAAGTATATTATGCTTTTGTCAGAAAGGGATTTTCACCCGCATCAATTGCATTTAAGCCAAGCATAAAACAGAGGTGATAATAACATAGTAGTGATCATTGCAATGCAGAGCCGTAAACCTTTTTCCTATTAAATCTAAAACTATTTTCAGCAACTTTCAGTGCTTTTAAACTTTGCTTTCCAAGCTTTGTGCCAACAGTTATCTCTACAGTGATTATTCTTCCTGCAACGGGTGGGGGGAATGGGACCTAGAATAGGTCTCATTCATTATTCATTCCCATAATGACTATATAATGTATTGAATTTGTTTACATCATACAATCAAGCAAATTCGGTAGCTCGTTTGATTGCCACATATTGGAATCATTGTAAAAAATAAAAACTCTTTTCTGCTCTGCCCACGCTGGTGTCCTCTAGAGGTAGCCAACATACAGATTGAAAACGCATGGGGAATTGAAGCGTTTTCCAACAAAAGGCACTGTACATAGATCCTTTCAATTTAACATCTTTACTGAGGAATTTTCTTGTTGCCTGCTATTTCCGAGGGGACTGTGCTTGAGAGAATTCTTCCATTTCTTTTATCACCCTGATTTCACTTACCAAGAAAAGTCATTTATTGCTGATTGCAGAACTCTTGAACTCGGCCTGGCAGCTGCAGTGTGAACTCCTCAGATCTGGACTCCTTGTTACTTATTTACATATTCATTTGAAGTGATTTTTCAGGACTATTTGAAAACCTCTCTCAACCTGACATCATATAATAGCCAAGATCTGAAGCTCACCCCGTTTTTGGTTCTTTTTCTCTCTGTCTTACAGATAACAGACGAGTACCTTTGGAAAGGTCACGCTCTCGCCACAATGGAGCAATCTCATCTAAGTGATTCCTGATGCCAAAGAATATGAAAATATTTAAGTAAACAAAATCATACATTTTGAGAAGAACAAAACATGCATCAAGGGATGGAGAGAAAATAAGTGCATTCCTGCAAAGATCAAGCTAAGCTGGGAAGTAGCGTGCATTTATAAAACTATCACAGGACTCCTCCCACAATACTAATCTGGACAGAGTTTTCAGGATTATAAATCATATGTTCCATTTTCATGTAAAGATGTGTATTACTTGTTATTGTGTGTGACCTGTGATGATGAAAGTGTAAGAAATTGAAGAGTTAGAGCTTTTAAAAACACTTAGTCTGTCAAAAACTTAAAATCTTACATTTGTAGGTCACCCAACCAAAAACATAAAAATAAAAAAGGAAGAGAAGAAAAAGAATAGAAAGAATTATCTAATGTCTGCTTCCAATCCCTGTTATGTACAAAAGAAAAAGGTCAAGAAAAAATGTGCATCTTAATGATTCCGAGAGGGGCTACTACTGTGCACACTGTGAGAGAAGCCATTTTGGAAATTCACAAAAGTACTGCTGCACCCCAGTCCAGTCACTTAGAATCTTATCTCCAGTGAAAGCTGATGGATTCATCTGCTTTGGCTGAAATTAAACTTATCATTAGTCTAGCGTTTCAGCATGATATTGCAGGCACTCATTGCTAAAAATAAACCAAAGTTTAATAGAATCGGTTAGGGCAAGTGATTTAAACTTTATTTAAAGAGGTATTTTCTAATTATGCACAGATATCTACTTTATACAAATACTTTATATGGCTATTTTTGAGAAAAACCTCACATTTTAATGTTTATGCTAGGGATGAACCTGAAAATTCTATTACTTTTATGTAGATTTTAGAGGCAAATACTGATTCCTATTCTCTGTGGTTTATTTCTTCTCTCTATCGCTTCTTTCTCCCTCGACCCCCTTGAAGGCAAGGAATAGAGTTCTCGAAGACCCGAGAGGAAAAAGATTTCTTTCTGCAGTAGGCAGCAGAAAACTGTCTGAAAGGTCAATTGTTTTATCTCCCTTTCCACTCTTCTTTCTAATTCTGCTTTGGTGGTCTGAAGAAGAAAAAAAATTCTGTGTATGTATGTGTAAATATGTGTATATATTTATATCTCCTCCTATAATAATTCCACATCCTGGTAACGAAGTGAACTTCTCAATCATCATCATACTTACTTACCTTATATTAGCAAATTAAAATGATGCTGCCAAAACAACTCTAGGAGGAAAAACAGGCTCTACATTTTTCTTAAATAGATGAGACAGTAAAAATTATACTTAACGTGTCTATTATTTTAAAATATGCATTGAAATAATGTGGTATGACTTCTCTGGAGTGCAATTTTAAGACTAATTCATGCAGATGATTGTGATTATTGTAAAAGATTTCTTATATATATATTTGTTATGTAGAACATCCTATTTCTACTCCTCCAAAGCACATCATAGGCATTCAGCAAGAAGACCAAACGACTGGCATGATAATATGACATGATAATATCTTAGATGGCAAGTCCCCATCTAAGATAATGTAAACAAGTGACCAGTAGCTCACAGATTATTTTATATAGATGTATGATGATTCAAACCGCTGCCTTTTCCCCCATTGCATTCTTACTTGGGTATTATATTTAAAAAAGCTCTGAAGCTGCTATGATAGATAAATCAAAAAGAGTAACAGTATCTGAGATTTTACAATTATGTCCTTTCTGAAAATACATACACACACACACACACAGGTCTACAGGACATATCAGTTTCACACTGTTTTTTAATAACAACAGAAGTTTAGATTCTACTAATTTATGTAAATACCTAATATGTGTATTTTTGACTTTACAAAGACTTTTTTGAAATCTTCATGGTATGGCTTCTTTTGAGTCTTTTGATAGCTTTTCAGGCTGTAGGCAAATAATTTGGAAATGTTACCCCTGACTAAAATCTGGGGGCATTTGCCATGCCATGTTATCAAGCTGGTCAAGGTAGAAATACTGATGTGTATCACCTTTTCCATATGTGAACTTGCCTTATTTTCGAGTTTCTGAACAAGAATGAAGAACTATTATCGTTGAATTATATACTTGTATTTAGAACAATTCCACACACTTTTCTCAAACATTAAAAAACCTTTCAAGGTCTTTTATGAAGGCCCAGTAATTAAGTTAAAGGGTTCGCTTCCCAGATTTATAATGATCCTGCTCTATCCATTTGTGGTTTTGTTTTCAATTGAAAAGGATCACCCCCAAAAAAGTACATAATGACATTTTTGGTGCAGAACCAAATGATACTAAAGTCTTTTGTTAGGCTTATTACTGCCACATGTGAGAAGCACCATTTATGCGGGTTTTCTTTAGAATGTTTCTAAAAAGTACAAAACCCTGAAAATGTTAGCTAGTTATAGTAGTCTCCTTTGGCTGCTGTAACAAATTACTACCAATTTGGTCACTTAACACAACAGAAATTTATCCTCTCATGGCTCTGGAGGCCAGAAGTTCAAAATCAAGATATCAGTAGGGCCATACTGCCTCCAGAGGCTCCAGAGGAGAATCTTTCCTTGCCACTTCCAGCTTCTGGTGGTTTTTGGCATTCCTTAGCTTATTGTCACATCTTTCTCTCTGCTCCATCTTTACATCACCTTCTCCTCTGAGTACCTGATCTCCCTAGACCCCTCTCTTTGAAGGATGCTTATGATGATATTTGGGAATCACCCAGATTAATCCAGGATAATCTCCTCATCTCAATATCCTTAATTACATCTGCAAGACCCTTTTTCCAAATAAGATAACACAAGTTCTGGGGATTAGGATATGCATATATCTTTTGTGGGGAGGGGGCAATTCACCCTACCCTACTACTCATTGCACATACGTTAGAATGTGGACATGTCTTTTTGGAAGCCACCCTCAGCCTACCACAGTCTGCCCTCTGGTCCCAAATTTTTGTCTGTCTCATGTGTAAAATACATTCAACCCGTCCTAACATTCCCCAAAGCCTCAACCTATTATAGCATCAACTCTTGAGTCCAAAATCTCATTCAAATATCATCCTTTCAGAAGTCCCAAATCTCATTATTTAGATCATCTAAATCAGGTATGAGTGTAACCCCGGGTATGATCCATCCTGGCGGAAAATTCCTCTCCATCTGTGAACCAGTGACACAGAAAAGAAGTTAAGTACTTCCAAAGTACAATGGTAGGACAGACATAGAATAACAATTACAAGTATTCCTATTTCAAAAAGTAGAGAATGGAAAGTAGAAAGGAGGCACCTGTCCCAGTCATTTTCAAAATGCAACCAGATAATTTCCCTTAGGTTTCAAGGCCTGGCAATAATCCTCTGTGTCTCAGGGCTTCACCCTTTGGGCTTGCAGCCCTCCCCTCTTGGAGCATGGGTTGGGCTTCTGCCTCTGTACCCGCAGCTCTGCCTTCAGGGTGATCCTTCCTTTATCTTAAAGGGTAGCACATGTTTGCAGCTAAATAGTTTTATCAGCCTATTTCCTGCCTGTAGAATTTTGGTAGTCTGGCAATCTTCTGTCATTTTTTTCTGTCTCTGTCCCTTTCAGACCAAGTTGGAAGTGTTTCTGCTGGTATAAAATTCTCAAAACCTTGTAGGTCTCCCATGTATGTCACATTGATTCACACCTTTAGAAAAGAGGGTCATTACTGATCATTCCTGGATAACCACATCTCTATTCTTGGCTTCTGCTGAGATGATCGAGTGAAACCATGAATCAATGCCTTATCTCTTCAGCACCAGCCAAATGTTGTCCAGCCACACCCTTGGTCTTATTTCCAGAGCACACTTTCCTAAGAGTGAATCTCCTAATTTTAGCATCTTTTATAATCTAAATAGACTCAGAATTTCCCCAGTCATCAAATGCTGATTCCTTTTCAGCTTAACTGTTCTTTCCTCAATGTATCTCTTTTCTCTCTTGTTTTAAGCAGCAAAACAAACTAGGCTATACCTTTAACACTATGCTTGCACATCTCCTGAGCTAAACATCCAAGTTCATCACTTACAAGCTCTGCTTTCCACAGAATCATAGAACACAATTCAGATAAACTATTTGCCATTATCTAACAAGGACTGTACCAAAATCTATATTCGATTCCTGTGACTGCTATCACAAATAACCCTGAAACATAGTAGCTTAAAAGAATAGAAATTTATTCCCTTACTGTCTTGGAGGCCAGAAGTCCAAAATGGAGGTACTGGCTGGGCTGAACTCCTTCTGGAGGCTCCAGGGGAAAATCCATTCCTTGTGTCTTCCAGTTTCTTTGGCTGCCGAAGGCTTCCATTCCTTGGCTTGTGGCTGCATCTCCCTCTGATCTGTCTTCACAGCACCTTCCCCTCTGTGTATAAACTTTACCTCTGCCTCTCTCTTATAAGGACACTTGTGATAGCATTTAGGGCCCACCCAGATTATCCATGATAATCTCCTTATCTCAAGATCCTTAACTCACATCTGCAAAGACCCTTTTTTCCAAATAAGGCAATATTAGAGGTTATGGGGATTAGAATATGGACATATCTCTTGGGAGAAGGGGGCACCATTCAGCCCACGCTACTAGTCATTGCACATATATGTATTTTCACTTTTTAAAATGCATCCTTGGTGCTTAAGCCAAATTGAAATTTTTCTCTAAAAGCTACTGTCTGCACAGGCTACTGCATGCTTTGTTGTTAAATCAATGGACAGGCTATTCTAAATTTTGGTTGATACTTTTGCCACTGTGGCCAATTAGCTTGAAAAAAATAATTGATCCCAACTCTGCACTCTGGTGTACCTTTTCTGCCCCTTTTATGGAGTCTTTGACCAAATACCTTCTATGATTCACAATGCAGGCACAAAACTACCTCTGATACAGAAGGGTTCTTTACAAGCTTATTTTAAATATTGTGAATCCCTCAGCTGAAGGGAGAGGTGAAAGCAAAGACTGCTTTGAATGGGTATTGAGGAAGATTGTGTCCAAACCAAGCCACCGTGAAGAAGTGTTTCAGTAGCAGTTAGAACTGTGGATTTGTGCTCTCGTTTCGCCTCAGAATAAACACCTGTCTCTAAGCAGGACCAAGAATGAATTGCAATCTATATGTAATGGCTACTTACTTATTCAATAAAGTTACAATATACATTAAATGTTGCACTGCCTGTGATAATTAACATTAAGCATGAGTGAAAAGCATGAACTGTGAAGTGTCAAGACAGGATGTGAGAACATTCTAGGAGAAGCTTCAACTGAACAGAACTATAATAGTGTTTTTATGAGGACCTGGTGAGGCGACAATCAGGGAATCATATTCAGAGACACACTTGCAGGAACCATAAGGTTTTCTTTAAGTATTCTGGAGCACTGCTTGCCAGAGTAGTGGAGAGAGTGTACAAATTAAAAAGTCCAGAAAAGTCAGAAGAGTGATTTACATGCTCCAGAGAAACTGTTTCAACAGAAAAGGTTTTCTTGAGTATAGAACTAAAGCAAATGGGCTTAAAATGTTCAGGGGGTAAAAATCTGGACTGAGTAATAATATAGATCATTACTCTCTAGAGGGCTTTCCAAAGAATCTCTCATTATGGGTGGGCTGACTTAAAGATGAAGGATTAGACAGTATAACCAGGCTGTAAATGGTATGATCCCAAACCTGGCAAGACCATTGTTTCTCTTGGAATGGTTTGCTTCAGGAATCAAATAATTGGCTTTTTCTCCCCCTGAGACCCAAATAGGCAAATTCCTTAATGAGAAATTTGAAAACCTTAGTATCCACAACTAGGGAAGTTTGAGGTTAAGGCCAAGACCTCAAAAGAAATTAGAAATCTGGAAATTGATATATATGCAATGCATGTAACATGCTATATAGTTTTTATTTATAATGAAAAGAAAGCTAAAGCCAAAGATCCCATTTACAGACTGAATTTATTTACATGTCTAGAGTCCCAATAGCCACAAATATTATTACAGTTAGTGTCCACTGCAGGGAAAACTTACAAATATATGAATTATACAAATCATATCCTTGTTCCTAGTTCTTAGAAATTATCCAGAGTTCAATCTTTAGCCATGATGACCTTTTATCTTGGCTAATAGAGGTTCAGCTAGTATTTTCACCTATATCTTGGCTAACTGAGGTCCAGCCATCATCTTCTGAGGTTTATGAGCAAAGCAAAAGAGTTATTATCATATTATTAGACATAATAATAAATAATATAAAAACTTTTAACTTCTCTACTTTGCTAAAGCCTTCCCTACCCCGACTCCCCAGTGTGGCTATTCTAGTCATTGAGTGTCCATTCAATGGAAGCTTCTTTTTTAGGACACAATTATGAATTAAACATAGCTCTTGCCTTCAAGATCTCACAGTCTAGTTGGACATGGGACAAGTACAAATAGAATTGTAATCCAAGGTGGAAAGAAACTGATCAATGTTGTAAGAGTGGTATAGATAACGCCTTTGGAAGTTGAGATAAAGCAAATCACTTAATTTTAGAGCGGTAGAGTGGGCATTGGGGTGGGAAGCAGGTATCAGTGTATACTTTTAGGAGGGGGTGGCATTTGAACTGAAATTTAAAAGATAAGTATATTTAGATATGTGATGCTTTTATTCATTCAGTCAGTATTTACTGAGCACCTACTGTGTGCCCCTCACAATGCTGGACTCTGAAGATGTAACAGTGAACCAGATACATGTGTTCCCTGTTCTCGTGGAACTTACGCTTCTTTGAGGAGGGAGAGAGGGAAGCCATGAGCAAAGGTACAAACTTGAAACCTCTTGGTCCATATGTAGGGAATACTGAAACTGAATAGTTTGACTAGAGTGCAAGGGCCACGCAAGGCAGCAGTGGTTGTGTGGTTTGGGCTTGAGTCTATAAACCACAAGGGAATACTGAGGGGTTTTGAGCAATGAAATGATATGGAGCACTTAAGGAAGATGACTCTAGAAGTTTTATGTAGGACAGATAGAGTAGAAGGCCAACTTTGTCCAAGGCTATTGCAATAATACTTATGAGAAATGAGGGCCCAAACTGGGGTAGCATCAGTAGGACAGATCCAGGTGACATCTAAAGAACTGGCAACCAATTGGGTGTTCAGGGCATGAGGAAAGGGAGGAATCAAATTTGACAGCAAGGTTTCAGACATGAATGACCAATGCGCTACCTTCAACAGAAAAATTGAGCACAAGAAGAGCCCTTTTCATTGGTAACCATGGATATGCACAGCTGAAGCTCTGACACTTGGTATGATCCTGTTATCTGTAGTGTTGAATGGTTCATACAACACTTATATGCAAGTAGCATCAAATCATAGAGACATAGAGCAGACAGCAGAACATGATTTCTGCACAAGAACTTATTCAGTGGTAGTACAGTAATTATGATAATAAGGGAAAGGGTAAGTTCTCTAGGTTGCTTTCTCTTCCTTTCCTTCCCCCCGCCCCATTTTCCATTTCCCTTTTCTTTTCTTTCCTTTCCCTTCCTCTTCTTTTTAATAATTTCGCTTTCAAGCCAAAACATTGAATCATTGTTCAAGGAAAGGAAAAGACTGACAAAGACTTAGTAGACATTAAAATGTACTGATTCAGTTTTGGTCTCATACTGACAGGAAAGAAAGGCATTTAGATGAAGTATAATTTATGGAAAAAGCTTTAATTAGTTCATAGCTAGGCCTTCTTAAGTGTCTGGTTAATATTTTAAGCCATACATTTAAGAGGTTCTTGAACAATTACTACTGTAAAAGAACAGCAAATTCTCCCATTTTACTACTTTCCCAGGCATCTCTCAGACTTTCAAAGTGTGCCCAAGTCTATTTCCTTTATGCTAAATACCTTTCTACTGAAAGGACGGTGACGACCCCACCCTTAGCCCCACCTCCCACCAGCACATTCAACTGCTGGGTCATGAGACACTGGATAGCTTTATTTTAGCTAGTATTCTTTTGTTTTGGACTAAGACTTGGTTTGTGAACCTGCTCTACCTCCGTCACCCCCTCAAACATTACCATCCTTCCATTTTCCTACAAAAACACAAATATCACAATAGGAATGAAATTGAAAATATCCAGACACTGTGAATTTTCTCTTTGAACAGTTTTGGGAAACCCATGGCATGTAAGAGCACAGTAGCCTAGACTTTTTGACAAAAATCAAGTAATAAGGTGTTTTACCTGGTTGAACAACTAGTAGCACTTATAGCGGTGCTTGAGGGACAGGGGGGAAGGGAAATGAAAGGGACTGTGTACTAAGCCCCCCCCCCCCAGCAGAATTCAGTATGAGGGTAAATATGAAAGCGTCTTTCAGATGTCAATGACTTTTTGACTCCAGAGCATCTGTGATCAAAAGCTGACTCGCTGTGATCTTACATTGCGTAGTGCTTTGTACTATTGAAAGGGCTTTAACTTTTCACATCCATTATCCATCACCTCATTTCCTCTTGGTCTACAAACATCCTCAAGTTTCCACCTTATGAAACAACCTGCCCATGAATTTCCCTCCTTCGAGGCCACCAATGACCACCCAATGCCAAATCCTATGAATGCTTCTGAATCCTCATCCTGCTTACTCTCTTCCATGTCTTCTACCAAGTGGACCTAGCCCTCTCTCTCCCTATCTCTCAGAAAGCCCCTCAGTCCCCTTTATCAGTGGTTGTCTTCACATGACCCCTAAATACAGGCATCAGTGCTAATTGTCTTCACTTGTATTCTCCCCACCCCCAGGGTCATCTTAGCCACACCCACAGCTTCAACAATGTCTTTCAAGCAGATGACTCTGAAATCTCTCCTCGACCCAAGAAGCTCCTTCCCACTGAAAAGGATAGCTCACACACTAAACTTGGCATATTCTCAACCAAATACGTTCTTCCTCCGCAAACTTATTTTTCCATCCAGGTTGCCTGTCTCATTATTGGCACTATTCTTTTTCCAATCTTGAAGGCTAGAAACTACGGAAGCGTCTTGTATTCCCTCTCCTCTTACATCCAGCCAAGTACAGAAGTTGCTCTCCAAGTCTCAGTCTCTTACCTCTTCAACCCATCCGTCACACTGCCAGAGATGGCTTCTTCAAATGGCTTTCTTGGGTCACTTCAAAACTCTTCGATTGTTCCCCTTAATTAACAAAACTAGCGTGACCTTCACAGGTCCCAGCAGCACACTCAAACATAATTTTCAAGCCTCTTCTACTCCATCCCTCTAGGCATGCCACGCTGGATTGATCACTGGAGCATGCCAATGATAAACAAACATATGATTACATCCCCAAACATACACATGCCTTCATGCAGGAAACTACATGTGTGTGTGCGCAGAGTATTTGTGCATATGATGGCCTCACCTCCCAGCCTCACCGTTTTTCTTCTATTAATCCTTCAATGACCAACGCTGCCTTTCCGAAGCCTTTCTTAATTTTCCTTCCCCTATTAAAATCAATTGTGTTATCTATGCTCCCACAGCAATTTGTTCATACCCCTAATTATGGCCCTTTATTTCATTCTGCCTTCTACTATAGTTAGTTGTCTGTGTCCTTGACTAAAGTGTAAGTTCCTTGATGGCAGTGACTGTCTCATTCATCTCTGGGCCTTTACACAAAGCAATTGCTCAATGAATTAATGTGTAGTGTCAACTCTCAGGGAATTAAACAAATGAAAAGGAATGTTTGGTACAGGTAATGGAAAATCATAGCTAATTTCCTCATCCGGGTGAGAACATAGGCTTCATCACCGTCCTGGGAACTGAGGACCTGTCTAAGGTCAGCGTTGAGGACAATCTCCCCAAACTGTGGTTGGCTGGAAGTTGACTTCAGAGGAATACTTTCAGAAGCTGATGACTGATTGAAGACAAGTAGGAAGATTTTTCCTCCAAGGTCAAGCTTTTAACAAGTGTCTGCAATGTACACTGAGGGATTTGGCTGTACTCCAATTATGCTAATATGTTTTATATATGGGCCTCCAGCATCCAGAAACCACCTCCCTAAACAATTTAATAAGTGTAAATATCAAGGCAGAGTTGTAAATGTGGAACTTATTTGTAATGTACCAACCTTGTTATTATCAAATGTCATGGGGTATAAGTCATGGCAATTATGCTGCCTGCTTTTTATTACATTTATTTTACTTTTTAAAAGTGCAGTATATTCCCATAAGCTTCCCTTATTCCGCCCTGCCTAAAGAACCTAGCCTGGCTGTGTGTTCTGGAGTCACAGAAGGCAGAAGCTTCAGGGTCACAGGATTAATGGGCACCTTTAGTAAGAAAGGGATCTCATAGGTCATTGACTCCACCCACTGACACTACTCTACATTCGGTTTCACCATGTATTTCAACAATTCAAGTCAGGAGACCTTATGGGTTTCTCCGTATGAGAGATTTCATGATCTAAAACACACATTTGTTCCTTCCTCCACCCTCCCACCACCTGAGAATGCAGCTATGCATGTGGTCCTGTCATGGAGAAGCTGGCCTTTCTGCATAAAGCCTTCAAACTCCTGACTGCCAGCTTGGTGTGACACAGTTCAGAGTCATCCCTTCAGTGGTCCATTGGCAGGTGAAAGTGAGAAGTAGGCCTGATTTTTCTGGTTTGGACCAGAAAGGCATCCCATAATCCCAGCCCATAATTCCTATTTCCCAACAGTCCCTTTCTCCTCCTGACTTCTCACTAAATTGCATCAACTGCTCAGAAGGGGGAGGGTGGGTGAATCTCTTCCTCCAGTAACCCAGCATTCTGTGGCAATGGGCCCCTTTTCTTACACAGGAGTCCTCGTCTATCTCCAGACTTCAGCAGGCTTCCCTGGTATCAGGCAGGAAACTTGCCAGGCTATAGCAGTCTGTTGGCAAGTAGACCTGTTTTTAAGGGTTTTGAAAAGTGCCAAGGCTTTCAAAGTTTCCTTGAAAGAGGACTAAAAGAAAGAAAAAAAAATATTGGTTCATCCTTGCACCCAGAAAGTATTTTTTTAGGAGTCTATTTCCCCTCATCAAAGCACCTTTCTCCCTTTTTAGTTTATGATCTTACGCCCATGTTAACAGTAAGCCTTTCATCTCTTCATCATTCATCCCACAAATAGATTGAGCATCTTCTGTGTGACTGGCACTATGCTAGGCACTGTGTAATACTGAGCAAAAGTAGACAGTAGACGTGTTCCAGGTCTTCATGAGCTTAGTCAAGGAGAGTATACCAATGGTAGATAAATCCATATATGATTACAGTTGTGTTAAGTGCTAAAGAAGGAAAGACTACAGATACTATAGGAGAAAATAATGGGGGGTGTGTGTGGGTGTGTGTGTGCTGGGGAGGGAAGGGACCTAAGTTAGATTAGGGGACCATGAATGAAAGTCCTCTCTGAAGAAGTGATGTTTAATTGGAGACCTAAAGGATGAGTAGGAGTCAACCAGGTGGAAAGTGAGTAATTGTGTAGAGTCAATATAAAGGAAATAACGTCTACATAGTGGGGTAGTGTATTCATCACCTTTTGCTAGGTTGTTTTATGGTTACAAACAACCTCCAAACCTCGATTACCAGAGCAAAGGTCTGTTGTGGCAGCTACAGGTCATTGGTGGTTCTCCTTCATGTGTCTTCTTCATTCTAGGATCCTGGCTAAATGAGGAACCCTACTTTTGGACATGCCAATCTTACGGCAGCAGGAAAAAAG
This sequence comes from Lepilemur septentrionalis, assembly GCA_963573855.1. NCBI lineage: Eukaryota > Metazoa > Chordata > Mammalia > Primates > Lepilemuridae > Lepilemur > Lepilemur septentrionalis. The sequence goes on from CAUYMX010023072.1 coordinate 62,002, forward strand.
CTAAAATTGCTGAACCATGCCATGGCTTTAAATCTTCTGATCCTATGTGGCAGAGGCCACTTTGGCTCACATTCCATTGGTCAAAGAAAGTTTTATGACCAAGCTCACATCAGTTCACCAGGGCACGTGGCAACAGTCAGGAGAAAAACATAATTCCCGGAAACAATAACCACAGCTTTTATCTGAATTCCACCTGTACCTCTTACTAATTGACATTTTTAAACATTTAACTTAACTTTCCAGGGCCTCTGTTTCCTCATCTCTACAAATGATGTTTAAAACAACTGCAGAGGCTGGGCGCGATGGCTCACGCCTGTAATCCTAGCACTCTGGGAGGCCGAGGCGGGAGGATCGCTCAAGGTCAGCAGTTCAAAACCAGCCTGAGCAAGAGCGAGACCCCGTCTCTACTAAACATAGAAAGAAGTTAATTGGCCAACTAAAAATATATACAAAAAATTAGCCAGACATGGTGGCGCATGCCTGTAGTCCCAGCTACTCGGGAGGCTGAGGCAGGAGGATCGCTTGAGCCCAGGAGTTTGAGGTTGCTGTGAGCTAACCTGACGCCACGGCACTCTAGCCCAAGCAATAGAGTAAGACTCTGTCTCAAAAAAAAAAAAAAGAAAGAAAGAAAAATAGCATAGAATAAGACAACTGAAGAGAACATAAGATGATTTTTTCAAGGTTGGGGCTGGCCCTCAATTTAGGAAGCATCTAGGGGGAACTGAAAATATATAATCTGGAGTCTAAGATTTCTCCAAGTTTGCCCTTGACATTTTTTTTTCAATTATGATGATAAAAGGAAGGTGAGTTTTAGCATGCTACCTCAGCCACTAACTAGCTATGTGACCTTGGGCAAGTTACTCAAACTCTCTGAGCCTTGAACTATTGTAAGACCTATGTTAAACAATCTATAGGATGAGTACATTTTGTGTATTATAATACCATACAAATACTAATCATTATTGTAATCTGACTGCCATGATCACCTCTAGTAAGATCCAAAACTCTGTCTCTCATACCCTCAATCCCATATTGCAGCCAGCCACCTCAAGCTCACCATTTCAAAACTCAAAATTCTCTTTTCTCTCAGGCAATCCCCATCTAGCTCCCTCTCCGGACTTCATTACGTTTATCGCCAACACTTATGTGCTTTTAATCACCAGGGGCAGAAAACTCCAAGTTATCTCTGACATCCTCATCCCCACTCGGTTCTACCAATTCTCCTTTCATAGTACAGTTTACATTTCTCTCGTTGATTTCAAAGCTACCACCCAAGCCCAGAATCTAGCACCTCACTCCTTGGTTACTATAAGAAAGGCTCTTCCTATTCATACTTTCACCCCTGCCCAAAGCAGCCTTTTGATCATCTGATTCCCACCCTCAAAGCCTTGGAGTGGCTCAGCAGTGAATACAAAAATAAAGCCCCAACTCTTCAGCTGAGTGGACAACGCCCTCCCCAGTTTGACCTGGCCCACTTTTTCCAACCTTTCCTCCCCACTCTTACCCGGATACACCCTCTGCTGCAGCAGTACCGACCTAACCATTCGCTGGAAATCTCCAGGATCTAGAGCAGCACTGTTGGGAGAAATCTAATGCAAGCCACAGATATGATTTTCAATTATCTAGCAGCTACGTTAAAAAAAAAAAAAAACAGTAGAGGTACAAGTGAAATTCATCTGAATATATTTCATTATCCAAATATTATTGCAATATGGAATCATAAAAATTATTAATAAAAAGCTTTACATTCTTTTTTTCATACTATGTCTTCAAATATTCACAAGTATTTTACACCTACAGTACATCTTGATTTGCATGTTGTAGCCACATTTCCAGTGCTCAATAGCCACATGTGGCTGAGGCCACGGTATTGGACCACAGAGATCTATCCCGGACCCTGGGGCTGAAGGCAAGCTCTGTGCTCTGCTTGGCCTGCCTCCCGCTCCCACTAGCACCTTTGGCAATGCTGCTTTGAAGTCCCAGCTTCATAGCCCATGTGCTGTAAGAAGCCTTCCCAGATTCTCTCAACTGAAATTCATCTTTCCCATCTTCCATGCTACCGTAAACGTTTTTTTATTATACATTTTTTAAATGTTTTGAGCAGATAATATATTCATTTGTTTCAAACTCAGAGGGGGTACCAAAGGGTATGCCTACAACGATCCTGCCCCGCCTTCCACCCCAGCCATCCTAATTCCTTTCCCTAGAGGCAACCAATGTTATTAGTGGTAGGTTTCTTCCAGGTGGGAACTTGAAAAGTGTGTATGGGACGGAATGCGGTTAATGGGAAGCTGAGGTTTGTGAAACAGTAGCCGCAGGAGTCTGCAGAGTTTCCAGAGGTTGTAAACCTAACAGGCAGCTGCAGCAGCATTTCTGTGCTCCCTGATAAGGACAGAACTATCCCCTCCCTGATCTCTACAGGACGAGACTGACCCAGGGGTCCCAGAAATTGGTTGTTTAAAAAAAAAATTTTATTGCAGCGGCTGTTCTGGCCCAGGTGCTCACTGCCCCCTGAGAAACTCTCTATAAAACCCCAGGCTTTCCCCTCCCTCGGTGCGGACACCTCCACCCATCTGCACCCAGAGGCCCAAAATAAACAGCATTTTGCTACATATAAGGCTTCGTGTGTCTGTCTCTCGGCTCCGGACCTAACGATGAGATTTTTGTGTATCTTTGCAGATAAATCATACATACATGCATACACAAATGCATATGTAAACACATTTCTTCTTTCCATCCTTTTTGAAACAAATGGCAGCACACGAAATGTACTATTTTGTACCTTATATTTTTGTACGTACTAATCTACCTTAGAGATCATTCCATATAGAATGTACAGTCTGTAAAACGTTTCATCAAACTTTCTACTATGTATTAAAGATCGTTATATTTGTGTCTGTTTACTAGATAAGGCCTTTAATTCTTGAAGGGTCTAGATTTTGTCTTCGTTTCTGTATCCTTCTATAGCTTCGCACCTTGGATCCTGGTTCTACACATAATACTCAGTAAATACTTTTTAAATTGCTCCAACTGTTACCAGATTGATCTTTCTAAAATGCTTTTTCACATCTGGCACCCCCACCCCCATGACAACGTCAGTAACTTCTAATTGCACACAGTATACTTTCGTGTTCAAGGACTTTCAGTCATGCACAAGTTTCCTTTCCAGAATAATCTTCACTCCCTAGAAACACATCCTTTGCTTTAACCAACAGGTCTTCTCACTGGAACATTGCCACAAGTTGGTATGTATGGACGTGTGTGTGTGTTGTATTCTAATGTCTTCTCAACTAGACTGAAACAGGGGTGATGTCTAATGCCTTTACTTATCTGGGACAGTGCCTACAACTCAGGGATGCCCACTCATACTTGATGGGCTTGTACATATCTTTCCCCAGGCCTTGTTTCCTCCTGTCCTTTCTCTTGGGCCTGGCCTGGCCCAGGCTGGATGACAATTGCCCAGATTCTACATTTCCTTTGGCAGAGACAGAGACAGTTTGTTTCTCTAATCCATCTTTATTTTTAAATCATCCTTTCCTCACTCAAGTGATTCTCAAGCCAGAAAAGTTGTAGGCAGAAGGCAGCGACAAAGGTGAAAGCACAAAATAAGCACAGTTCCTGCGAGGGCGTTTTTCTTCCCATTTTCATGCTCTTATCTCGAATCCCACTTTTTAAAATCCAAAATCACAAGCTCTTTTGTGTGTCTCAAAAATGGAAGCTGCTTTGAGATTCACATCAAAAGCCAATATGGCACCACCATGGCTGGCTAACACTTCAATAAAGCTCAGTGGTACTTCCAGGGTGTCAGCTCAAAGATGGCGAGTGTTACAATTGTTCCCACTTCATGAGCACTACGTGGCAGGTGCTATTCAAAAGCTTTACACTCTTCATTTCATTTAATCCTCACAATTATCCTGAGATAAGTTCTATTCTTCACATTTTACAGATGAATCGACTGAGGTCCATGTCCAGAAGCAGAGCCATTAGTAGCTCAGGGCGGTAAGGTGACATGATCAAGGCGTCTGTTAGAAAGTGATAGGTGTGGAACTTGAACCCAGACTATATGGCCTCAGAACACATACTCTCTCCACTAGCCATATTTTTCTCCCTTAGCTTGAGAAAGCCACTGCCTTTCCAGTGTGTATTGCTTGAGATCTGTTATATTTGAACCCCTCGGGGTCATTGATGTCATCAGCTCATCTCCTCATCCCTTTTGTTTCCTTTGTCCTTCGCTTGCTCCAAAAAGAACTGTACTGCTTTTCCACTAAGCCTCTTCATACTTTCGCTGCTACCAGCCAAGAGGCTTCCTTGATAGAGGAAGCCTCTCTATCAAGACTTGGTATCTAGAGGGTTCCTTGCTCCACAGCCCGGCAGCATTGCCATCACCAGGGAACTTGTTAGAAATGAAGCATCTCAGGCGTCACCCCAGACTGCTGAATCAGAATCTGCATTTTAACAGATTCTCGGGTGATTCGTGTGCATATTAAAGCTGGAGAGCACTGCTCCCCATCTTCTGGAGTACTCACTCCCTTAGTGACTCCTTGCTGGCGTGTTCAGGACACAGAAGTCTATAATCTATGGCTTGAAAGGGAGGGGATCATTTAAGCTGCTCTCTGTTCTCTGGCCTCAAGGAGCTACAAAATCAGAGGCCACGGTAAGAGTAGATCTTGCCGTCTTTAGAATTAAAAAAAAAAATATGTGGGTGAAATGAAAGGACAGCCTCATGGTAGCCATGTTGCCTTCCCCTATTTCATCCATGCTCTCCTGGTATCTCACACTGCCACAACACTCTTTATTTATATAACGGGGACATTTTTAATTAAAAGCATTGGAACCTTTGAGAATAGACAATCCTTTAAAAGTTAAGTTTATCTGTATTTACAGGCCTCCATTTATTTGGTGGTGACAATAGGATAAAAAACCCTGCCTCTAAAGGCATATAGAGGAATGATTAGGCTAATTTATAATAATTGCTTTAATCTTGACATATTGAATTGTAGCATCTCACTCTTTGAGTTCTCTCGGTCTAAGGTAAAGGAAAAAATATATGACCGTGTTCGATATTGGACCTCTGAATCACAGTGGAAATTTCATCCTATAGTGCCAGCCTGTCACCCACAGTATCCATGTGATAGACGGAGAGAGATCTGGAAGTGGCTCCTCACTCCACCCCCAATGTCTAATTGCCACTGTACTGACTGCTTTGCTTGAAGATAGAAAGCCTGTGTTCAGAAGCAGAGCCATTAGCAGCTATTAATTTCTTAGTCCTAATAAATTGTCCACACCAGAACTTAACTGGGGAAGGCACTCAGGAATAGGACCCAGGACAAGAGAGCATGAAGGAGAGGCAGGAATGAAGAGAAACCTGATCAGCCAGGAAGGGGGCCTGGGATGAGGGGAAGGTAGCTGAGATATACAGATTTCAACTTTGCTTCCTTCTTGATCACGGTTCAGTTCAGGACAGCCCCGCTGGCCACCAGTTCTAAAGATTCCTGTGGTTTCGCATCCACACCTCTCCAGGAGGCACTTAAAACAGGCAGAGGCATAGTATTTAAGGTGATGTGAACTATTTCTTCTTGCTCCTGGTACCCCCTGCCCTCCCCTGCCTGCCCTGAGGTTGCCCACTTCTCTCCTTGATGGGACTGGCTGGGTCAGGCCTGGCTTTGCTTTTTGAGTGACTCGGGTCTGAGTCACTGATCAAGAGTAGGGGCCCGTAGTTACAGGTGCAGCCTTTTCAAGTCAGAAGTATGGAATTTCATTGAAACGGACGGTGAGCTCTCCAAGACGTTTGGCTGACAGGTATTATCCCATTATTTTACTTTTAGAAAAACGACAGTCTTCATCTTTGTCCCTCTGTGAGCTCTGCTCCCTCAGTGATTTCAATCTCAGAGTTTCCTGAAGGGCTCTGGCCAGATATGACCAGTAGCTCCTCATGATCTGATATCTGGCATATGGCCTCAAACAATGGGAAGAAGATGATCATTGTACACAGGTGACATTTATATAAGTGTCTGTCGCCAGATTTTGGTGAGAAGCGTTGAAAACAAAAAAAGAACCATTGCTTTTGAGTTGGAAACAAAGTACTTGGCCACTAAAACCATGGCGACGCAGCCCACTCGCAGCAGTCGAGGGCATTGTGGGTTGGACTCTCTTGGTGTCAAGCCTTTAAACAAAGGCATTATCAGCACAAAGCAGATGCGGATCATTATTATTAACGTTTCCATACGCTAACTTCCTTCTGAGGGGCTTAGTGTGTTGGCCATCGAGTATCTCACTCGCTCTTGAGGGCTTTTGATTACCTTCAGGGGTCTGGGGAACAGGGGAGGCGGCACATGAGCACATACCCTTTTTCAGAGCTCACAAATGCTTTTCCATCTAGCATCTTAAACGTTTGAGCCTCAGAATGAGTCTGTGAGGTCTACAGAGGTTATCACACCTTGTTTGTGAAAGAGCAGCATCTGAAAGGCAGGGCTTCCAGCGCCATATCCCAAATGCTTCAAGAGCAGCAGCTTACAGCTGTTGCTGTAGGTGGCATTCACTGTTCTTTAGCTGTAGGTGGCATTCATTTTTCTTTAGCAACTTCCAAGGATGTCAGGGTAGCTGCGTGCTTCAAAAGTGGGGCGGCACCAGGGCCTCTCTCTTCCCCTGCCTCATTCCCTCTTTATTTCTTACACTCTGACTCCTTATTGAAGGTTTGCAACCCTTAGGTGCGCTGTTTCTTATCTGTTTCTGTTCCTCCAATCCCAGCTAGTGTTTAGGCTCTATAGTTCCCATTGGTCTTTCTTTATACCAAAACTTAAGTGTTTCCTGACCCTTTAAACCTATGCCCCTTTCTGACAAACATCTTTTCTTTTTTTATGTATTTATTCTTTTTTATGCTTTATTTTTTTTGAGACAGAGTCTCACTCTCGTGTCTGGGCTAGAGTGCCAAGTGCCATGGCGTCAGCCTAGCTCATAGCAACCTCAAACTCCTGGGCTCAAGCGATCCTCCTGTCTCAGCCTCCCCAGTAGCTGGGACTACAGGCATGTACCACCATGCCCAGCTAATTTATATATATATATATATATATATTTTTTTTTTTTTTAGTTGTCCAGCTAATTTCTTTCTATTTTTTTAGTAGAGACAGGTCTTGCTCTTGCTCAGACTGGTCTCAAATGCCTGACCTTGAGCAATCCTCCCACCTTGGCCTCCCAGAGTGCTAGGATTACAGGCATGAGCCATCATGCCCAGCCCTGACAAACATCTTATATACCCTGTCATTCCTCCCCCTCCCCTGTGCCTTGCAAAGACACTGGTACTCACAGACATACCCGATGGCCAGTCCAGACTCCTGATGTGGCTAGCATCACCTTATCCCTACCAGCAGCCACATTTTTACTAATCTTTATTTCTGTCTTAAGAAACCAATAGGCTTATTTTTCTGTGCTACCTAGGTGACATAATATTGATAGGATCTTTCAAACTATTTCTCTTCCACCTTGCTTCTGAAACATACAGCCCCTTGAGAAACACAGCTTTATTACTACTGCTCAAGTTTCATTCTATTTAAAACTGTTTCCGTGTCTGTCCCACTAAACCATGACCTCCTTGAGGACAGGGATGTAATATGGTTAATCTTTGTATCTGCAAGTGCCAAGCAGAGTGCCACATATTCAATTTGTTGAATGAATGAATGAATGAACAGCGCCGGAAAAAGACATACGCAATGCTACTGCATCATTTTCCCCATGTCTTGCTCTGTTTTTCACAAAAGTACAAATTGGGAGTGTCTCAGATTCTTTAACACGCAACTGTGAAGAGTGTCAATGAAAATGATGGGTTCCCTGTTCTATTCTCCCCATTCTGTCTATTATCCCATCGAATCTTTACTGCTAAGGTTCTATATGCCTCTGCTTAATTAATTATGCACTTCCTTCTTTCATCTTGAATGTTTAAACTGACAGTAATTGCCCAGAATTGAATGCATGACCTCTAAGAATCTAAGACTATTAAAAAAGGGCTGGTTTCACACTCTAATCTGCTGTCATAACAATCCTCAAGAGAGTTGATTCAGTAACTTAGAAGAGCCTGTCATGTCAAAATAAACGTTCAGATCACCTCCACTGCCCAGCCTACCAACCCACGCCTGAACTTGAAAATACCTTTTTATTGTTAGTTGTTTGTGTTTCTCTTATACCCATTAGACCCATGCATCATAAACCATCTGGAGTGAAGAACTGAGTATTTTGTTTTGTTTTGCTTCTTTTCAACTTTTAAGCTATCAAAACTTTTGTCAAATATAATAAGAATACATTACTAGACAAATATAATGAAAAAATGTAAATGAAATATTAATAAAAGCTCCCATTAAAAAAAATTAGAGTCAACAGACATAAAAGTACTCTGTTAAATCGCTGTAAGCTTCCCAAAGGCTTACTCTAAACAGCAAAACTTACCTCATTGTGGACCATCATTAATCTGCAAAGCAAGGCACTGCATGAGATTGTGTGCTTATCTAGGCCTTAGCAAAACCTTATTAAGGCCTGAATTGTCTTTGGATCCCCAGGGCCTAGCCTCTATCATACATAATGATTATTGTCCAAGTGAATGCATGTGCCCTTCTTAAAGGGCTATCAACCCTTGCGGGCATGAGTTAGAATTGATGTGAGTGACCCAGCACTGTAACTAAAGGTGCGGTCTCTAGAGACGGACTTAGGTTAAAATTCTGGTTTAGCCGCTTACCAGCTTTTGTGACCTTCAGCAAGTTATTTAACTTCTCTATGCCTCAGTTTCTTCATTTGTAAAATGGGGATAATTATAGTATCTATGTCATAGTGATGTTGTGTGGATTCAATGTTGTGATGCATTTAAAATACTTTTCAGTCTGGGCGTGGTAGCTCACGCCTGTAATCCTAGCACTCTGGGAGGCCGAGGCGGGAGGATCGCTTGAGGTCAGGAGTTCGAGACCAGCCTGAGCAAGAGCGAGACCCCATCTCTACTAAAAATAGAAAGAAATTAATTGGCCAACTAAATATATGTAGAAAAAATTAGCCAGGCATGGTGGCGCATGCCTGTAGTCCCAGCTACTCAGGAGGCTGAGGCAGGAGGATCACTTGAGCCCAGGAGTTTGAGGTTGCTGTGAGCTAGGCTGACGCCACGGCACTCACTCTAGCCCGGGCAGCAGAGTGAGACTCTGTCTCAAAAAAAAAAAATAAAGTATATACAGGAGCATGTGTGTAGGTTATATGCAAATATGCCATTTTATATAAGGGGCTTGAGCATCCATGGATTTTGGTATCTGCTGGGGTCCTGGAATCAATCTCCCAAGGATACCAAGGTATGATACCAAGGGACAACTGTAATAACAACATGTAAATGAATTTCTCCAAAGAACATCAATATAATTGCTTTCTCTTTCAACCACTTGCCTTCAAATATTAAATGTTACCTAGTACCAACTAGGACCTGGAACTCCTTGTACGCAGGACCTTAGTTATCAGCTTTCACAAAGCAGTCATATCTAATTTATTTGTTTATTAGTCAACTTTTACATAAGAGGGCCCACACCTTCTGTGAATTGTTGCTAATAAAATGGTGAAGCCAATGCTAATAATTAGTGTTGTGGTACAAAATGAACACATTAAATCAGTCACTTGAGATTAACCCTTCAGAATTAATCTCAATCTGATGGAATTTCAGAATGTGTCTTTTTTTTTTTTTTCATCTGGTACCTTGGCAGTTATGTCTTACATTATATTTCATTGTTTTCCAAAATTCAGACCAATGCAAATTTCTAATGTGTTTTCCTTCCTAAAGTCATTATCCCTTAAAGTGCAGAATCAGAATTTATTGAAGAATTAGTGTTCAAATTCTCCCCACCTTGTTTTTTTTCTTTTTCGTATTTTCATTAACAGCCAATATGAATTAAGCACCTTTGTGTCAGACATTATGGTGGGGAAAGGATATAAAAATTATAAGCTTCCTTCACTCTCCCCACCCCACTCCTGCCCCAGAAACTTGGATTCTGTCCCGCTATGACATGCTTTTTATAGCTCCCTGTACTATTTTTTATGGCACCTATCAGTTGGAAATTGCACATTGATGTAGCCATTTAATTAATGTCCTCAATGTTTATTGATGTCCTCCTGGACTATGATCTCTATGAGGGCAGGGACCTGCATTCCCTTTTACTTACAGTTATAACTTCATGGCCTGGCCTCTGAGGGGTTATCAATAAATACTTGTTGAAACAAAACGCCAAAAATTTATGAAATCCTGGTCTATGGGGGAGAGAGGAAGGGGGTTACTCTGAAATCCCACATGGAAATTAAAAATCCTTTGCATTTTGTTCTATTTTGATTTATATTAAAATTTCAATCTTCCGAGACACATCTGTATTTTAAATAACATCTTTTTTTTTTTTTTTTTTTTTGAGACCTCACTCTCTCTCTGTTGCCTGGGCTAGAGTGCCGTGGCGTCAGCCTAGCTCACGGCAACCTCAAACTCCTGGGCTCAAGCACTCCTCCTCCCTCAGCCTCCCAAGTAGTGGGACTACAGGCATGTGTCACCATGCCCGGTTAATTTTTCTATGTATTTTTAGTTGTCCAATTAATTTCTTTCTATTTTTGGTAGAGACGGGATCTCACTCTTGCTCAGGCTGTTCCTCAAACTCCTGAGCTCAGACTATCCTCCCACCTCAGCCTCCCAGAGTGCTAGGATTACAGGCATGAGCCACCACGCTTGGCCTAAATAACATCTTTTGAAGTCATTTTCTTTTCTATCATTTACTGTCCCTATGAAGGGATCCATGTAATAAATTACTTTTATTATTTAGT
>CAUYMX010023073.1:0-23096 GCA_963573855.1 Lepilemur septentrionalis
ATTCATTTCTATAATTTGTTACAAAGTCAAAATTGATAGCAATAACTTTTGTTTTCTATTATCCCTTCTATGTGTTCTGTTCTTTGCTCTAAGTTAGGACTTCAGTTGGTTGATATTTTTCACTAATGGGATAACCTAAAACTTCATTCTTGCAGAGTCAAGCTCTTTAGTGGTCCTGCTTTTATGGGGTGGCTCCAGTTTCCTATTACAGTTAACTGTTTAACATGGAAGTACTAAAAGGCTCCACAGAAAATTCTTTGTGTTCTAAACACAATCTTTCTTGCCACAGTTTTGTATCAGAAACCATATATCAGCTTGATAAATTGGGTTCAATCACTTTCAGCATAATGGAACAATTGTGTATTCTGGTATATGTATCCCTCTATTAGAAGCTATTTCCTCTAAACAAGCAAAAGAAAAAGTTTCAGAGATAGAAAACAAAATAAGTTGGTTATTAGGTATAATAGTGAGGAAAACAATTTCTACTTTCACCTTTTAATACCTATAGCCACATATTCTGACTGTAGGGCAAACAGTAACATATGTTGATACATGGTTAAGAGCCTGTATGGCATTATATCATATCATATTACACTCAGACCTTACAGGGGTTACAATTGGCATTCTAACTCAATTTTCTCAATTTTTTCAGGTTATAAGTGTGCCCATCACCAAGGTATGATGCATTATATCCGTTAGGTGTAAATGTACCACCCCTTCTCTCCCCTCCCACCTACTTGGTTTCCATTGAGTTTTACTACCCTATGTGCACATGGGTGTTGATTAATTAGTTCCAATTAAATAATGAGTACATGTGGTGTTTGTTTTTTCGTTCTTGAGATACTTTATTTAGAAGAATGGTCTCTACTTCCATCTGGGGTGTTGCAAAAGGTGTTAGTTTACCATTTTTTAATGGCTGAACAGTACTCCATAGTATACATATACAACATTTTATTAATGCACTTACATATTGATGGGCACTTGGGCACTTGGGTTGATTCCACATCTTTGCTATTATAAATTGTGCTGTGACAAACATTTGAATATTGTGTCTTTTTGATAAAATGACATTTTTCCATTGGGTAAATACCCAATAGTGGGTTATCTGGATCAAATGGTAGGTCTACTTTTATGTCTCTGAGGTATCTCCATACTATTTTCCATACAAGTATAGTTTGTAGTCCCACCCACAGTGTATAAGTGTTCCCTTCTCTCTGCATCCATGCCAGCATCTCCTGCTTTGGGATATTTCGATAAAAGCCATTCTCTAGGGGTAGCTGATATCTCATTGTTGTTTGAATTTACATTTCCCTGATGATTAGAGATTTTGAACATTTTTTCACATATTTATTGGTCATTAGTCTTTCTTCTTTTGAAAATCTTCTGTCATGTCTTTTGCCCACTTTTTAATGGGGTGGTTTTATTTTATTTTATTTTTTTGCTGATTTGCTTGAGTTCTTTGTAGATTCTGGTTATCAGCCCTTTATTGGATATATAGCATGCAACTATTTTCTCCTATTCTATAGGTATTCTATTCATTCCATTGATTGTTTCCTTGACTGTATAGAAGCATTTTAGTTTAATCAAGCCCCTTTGGTTAATTTTTGTTGTTGCCTTTGGGGTCTTCTTTATAAATTCTTTGCTAGGTGGATAACTAAAAGTTTTTCCGACATTTTCTTCTAGAATTCTTATAGTTTTATGTCTTAGGTTTAAGTCTGTTATCCATTGTGAATTAATTCTTGTGAGTGGTGAGAGGTGCAGATGGTGGTTCAGTCTTCTACATGTGGCTACCCAATTTTCCCAGCACCATTTATTGAATAGGGATTCTTTTCCCCAGTGTATGTTTTTGTCTGCTTTGTCAATGATCAGATGGCATTATTAGGATGGTTTTATATCTGGGTTCCCTGCTGTGATCCATAGGGCTGTCTCTGTTTCCATGTAAGTACCATACTGTTGGTTACTATGTCCTTGTGGTATAGCATAAAGTCTGAAGTGATGTCTTCAGATTTATTCTTATTGCTTAAAGTTGTTTTGGCTATTGAAGGTCTTTTCTGGCTCCATACAAAGCATGGAACTATTTTTCCTGTGTTTGCAAAAAATGATGTTGGTATTTTAATGGGGATTGCCTTGACTCTGTAGATCACTTTGGGTAATATAGACATTTTAACAATGTTGGTTCTGCTGATCCATGAGCATGTATATTTTTCCATTTGTTTACATCCTCTGCAATTTCCTTCCACAGTGTTTCACAGTTGTCCTTGAAGAGGACTTTTACCTCCTTAGTTAGATATATTCCTAAGTATTTTATTTTCTTTTTTGCTACTGTGAAAGTATTGAGTCTTTGATTTGATTCTCAGCTTTACTGTTGTTGACATATATGAATGCTACTGATTTTTGTACACTGATTTTGTAACCTGAACTTTGCTGAATTTGTTTACAAATTATAGGAGTCTTTTGGCAGAGTCTTTGGGTTTTCTAGATATAAGATCATATCTTCAGCAAGAGTGAAGGTTTGACCTCTTCTTTCCCCTTGTGGATAACCTTGATTTTCTTCTCTTGTCTGATTGCTCTGACTAGGACTCCCAGCATTGTGTTGAATAGAAGTGACAATAGTGGGCAACCCTGTATAGTTCCAATTCTAAGCAAGAATGCTTTCAATTTTTCCCTGTTCAGTATGATGTTGGCTGTGGGCTTGGTTTATCATATATGGCTTTTTAAATTTTGAGGTAAGTCCTATCTATACCCATTTTGTTAAGCATTCTTATCTTAAAAGAGTGCTGAATTTTGTCAAATGTTTTTCTGCATTTATTGAGGTGATCATATGGTCTTCGTTTTTGCTTCTATTTATGTAGTGAATTACATTTTTAGATTTGCATATGTTGAACCATCTTTGTATCTCTCAGATGAAGCCTACTGGGTCATGGCGGATTTTTTTTTTTTTTTTGACGTGCAGCTGAATTTGGTTTGCTAGAATTTTATTGCGAATTTTTTTCATTTATATTCATAAGGGATATTGGTCTGTAGTTTTCTTTTTTTTGTTGTGTCCTTTCCTGGCTTTCGTATCAAGATGATATTGGGTTTATAAAATGAATTGGGGAGGATTCATTCCTGCTTGATGTTATGGAATACTTTCTGCAGTATAAGAATCAGTTTTTCTTTGAAGGTCTAGTAAAATTCAGGTGTGAAACCATTTGATCTGGGACTTCTTTATGTTGAAAGATTTTTTATTGCTGCTTGAATTTTGATACTTATTGGTCTGTTCAGCAATTCTATTTCTTCCTGATTGAGCTTAGGGAGCCCATGTGCTTCCAAGGATTTGTCCATTTTCTCCACATTTTCAAGTTTATGTGCACAGAGATTTTTATAGTATTCAGAGATGATGTTTTGTATTTCTGTGGTATCAGTTGTATGTAATATCTCCTTTTTCATTTCTGATTGAGATTATTAGAACCCTTTCTTTTCTGCTTCTGGTTAATTTAGCAACAGGCCTGTCAATTTTATTTTATCTTTTCAATGAACTAACTTTTTGTTTCATAATTTTTCTACATAATTCTTTTGTTATAAATTTTATTTAGTTGTGTTCTCATCTTGGTTATTTCTTTTCCTCTCCTGGGCTTGGGATTTGTTTGCTCTTCCTTTTCTAGTTCCTGAAAATGATTTATTAACTTGTTGATTTGTGATCTTTCTGTCTTTTGGATGTAGGCATTTAGGGCTATTAATTTTCCTCTCAGGACTGCTTTAGTGGTATTCCACAGATTTTGATGACTTGTGTATCCTTTATCATTGTTCAAAGAGTCTTTTGATTTCCATCTTAATTTCCTTCTTGAACCAGATATCATTTAGCAGTAGGTTGTTTAGTTTCCATGACTTTGTGTGTAGATGAGTGTTTCTGTTGGAGTTGATTTCTACTTTTGTTCTACTATGGTCTGAGAAAATACATGCTATAATTTCTAGTTTTTAAAATTTTTTGAGACATATTTTGTGGCCTAGGATATGATCAATCTTAGAGAATATTCCATGAGCTCATGAGAAAAATGTATATTCAGTGGTTTGGAGGTAGAATGCTCTATAAATGTCTGTTAGGCCTATTTGTTCTAGAGTTCTGTTTAAGTTCAACATTTCTTTGCCTATTTTCTGCTTGGAGGATCTGTCCTGCATTGTCAGTGGGGTGCTGAAGTCCCTGACTATTATTGTGCCACTGTTTACCATTTTGTTTAGATCAGATAGCATTTGCTTTGTGAATCTGGTACTCCTGTGTTAGCTGCATATATGTTTAGAATTGTTATGTATCCTTATTGAATTATTCCCTTCACCATTTTATAATGATCACCTTTGTCTTTCTTTACTTTTGTTGATTTGAAGTCTATGATGTCTGATATGAGAATGGCTACCCCAGCTTCCTTTGGATTTCCATTTGCATAGAATATTGTTTTCCATCACTTCGTCTTGAGTCTGAATGAATTTTATGGGTTAGATGTGTTTCTTGGAGAAAGCAGGTATTTGGCTTTTTTTTTTTTATGCATTCAGCAAGCCTATGTGTCTCAAGTGGTGAGTTCATGCCATTCACATCTATTCAGAGAATTGATAAGTAGGGTGGATTTCTGTTCTTCCTGTTGAGTAGAACTTTATTGCTCTGTTTTACTTGTTGAGCCACTGTGGTATTTGGGCTCTGACCTTTATCTCTCTGGTAGTTTTACACCGGTGAGGGTTTATTGTGTTATCTGTGTGTAACGCAGCTCTGAGTACTTCTTTCAAGGCAGATCTGATCTTGACAAATTCCCTCACTGTTTGCTTGTCTGAGAAAGTCTTTATTTCCCCTTCATATAAGTACTTAGTTTTATAGGATACAAAATTCTAGTCTTGCCATTATTCTTTTTCAGAAGACTGAGAATGGAGCCCCAGTCCCTTCTGCCTTGTAAGGTCTCAGTTGAGAAGTCTGCACTTAGTCTGAGAAGTTTTCCTTTGTAAGTTATCTGATTTTTTCCTCCTTACTGCTCATAGGAGTACCTCTTTCATGTTTAATTTGGCCAGTCTAATGACTATGTGTCATGGTAATTGCCTCTTTATAGTCAATCTCCTGGGAGTCCTTTGGGCTTCTTGTATCTGGATATCTAGAGTTCTAGCAAGGCCAGGGAAGTTTTCCCTAATTATCCCTTCAAATAGATTTTGCAACCTTTGTGAATTTTCTTCTTCACCCTCATGTATGCCTATGATGATTATATTTGGCCTCTTTACATAATCCCACATTTCTTGTAGGCTTTGTTTATTCCTCTTGTTTCTCTGTTCTTTCTCTTTGACTTGTTTTGCTCAAAGGTGTTATCTTCAAGTTTTAAGATTCTTTCTTCTGCCTGATCTAGCCTATTATTAATGTTTTCACTATGTTTTGTAATTCATTGAATAAATTTTTCATTTCCAGAAATTTTGTTTGGTTTTTCTTTAATAATTTGACTTCTTTAGAGCATTTTTCATTTATTCTCTGTATTATTTTTGTGACTTCTTTGTGTTAAGTTTTTATTTCTCTTGTATTTCATTGAGCTTCCTTATAGTACATATTCAAAATTCTTCATCTGTCATTTTGATCTTTTTGGTTGATATCCATTGGTAAGGAATTATTGCTTTCATTTGGGTGTGTCCTTTCATGTTGATGTTTCATATTTCTGGAGTTCTTTCACTGGTTTCTACTAATCTGGCCTCTCAATTGAGAGCTAAGGGTTCTAGGGCCGGCTTATGGACCTGTCTCAGAGTCCCTGAAGACCAGGGTTTGCCCCTGCCAGTGAGAGGAGTGCTGGTCCTGCATTACCTTTGGGGTGCTCTAACAGGTTTGATGAACCTCTCGTGTTACACCATTGTGGTTCACTGGTGGGCTTTGCCAGGAATGCACCCCCTCTGCAGTGAAAATGGCCTCTGAACACCAAGCACACTCATGGTTGCTGTGGGGGTGAGGGGCTGTGGTCTCCCTGCACTGCTCTTGTGTCCAGTGGGTACTGGGTTCTGCCTGCCTTTCCAAGCCACCCGTGGGCAATCTCATGAAACACTGCTGCTGCAGCTCCACTCTCAGTGGCAGGCTCAACTGGGAACATCCCTGCCCCCACAGAGAAACAGGCTTCTCAGCACCGAGCACTCTCATGGTTGCTATGGGTAGGGGGCCACAGCTATAAGCTGGCTTGAGCCAAAATCACTTTCTATGGTGCCAGGAATGGAGGAGGTACAGAAGAGGAGGTGTCTAATTGTAAGAATGCCAGCTTTTTGGTTTCTCCTGGCACCCTCCTTGGGAGGGTGAGAGATCCATGTCTCACTGTTCACCTGAGTCATCCAAATGGGGGAGGGGAGCCCCCTTACCCTTTCACTGGGCTTTAGGCCTCCCTGGATTCGGTCCATGTGGCAATCCTCTCTTCTCTCTCTTCTCTTTCTCAGCCTCACAGCCCTTCTCAGTGGGGTCCCTCGACACCTCTGCTGTCTCTCCTGGTGATCCACATCTGAGCCCCAACTGTTCTCAGCTTTCCTCAATCCAACTTTCTATCCTTCAGCCAGGACAGTCCGACAAGCCACGTCTCTAGTCTGCCATCTTGGCTGGTCTGACCTCTAACTCAATTTTTAATAGGTTAGTCTAACATATTTAAGGAGCCCAGGGCTCCTTCCTTAAGCAAGCAATAACGTCAGAGAAAATGTTCAGGACATGAAATACCTCCAGGACTAAAATAGGCAAGACTGTTGCTTAAATCTATCCTAATGAGCAGAAGTCTTCCTAATTATTTAAGAATTGATTTTGCTTTTCTTTTTTTCATTGGTTAGAGTGTTGTGCCCATATCCCAAGCTGCACCCTGTGTGGTTCAGAAGGCATGAGGTGACCTGTGGAGCTGGGCAAAATGTGGATTAGTGTGACCAAGGACATACTAATCTGATCTCTGAGGCTTTCTATTTCATGTAGTGATTATAGTTGTCCTTTTCCTCTGGCCTGGATCTCAGGTTTCATCAGAAGTTATCCGTTGTCACTTCTCATACCATGTGATTTAACTTTTCCTTACTTAAGACCAATTTTGAGAACACTTAATTGAAGGAAGGTGATGAAGGTTTAGGATAGACTGCTCAGCCTCATCTCCCTTCCACTGAGGAACAAAGCATCACTGTAAGAGGAAAGCCCTGTGAAAGGGCTAAAATCCACAACTCAGAAAGACATGCCTAGTCTTGTCCTGTGTATAGAATGTATGGAGGGAGAAGGAAAGTGTATGTATGAAAAGTGTGTAAATACTCCAGTGAAGTATTTACCCAAGTCAGAAAATATAAATGATGATGGATGGTTCCTTGTGGGGCAAGAGGGTGTAGTTTCAGGCCAGATGAAGTGAGCTTTGAAAATACCAGGTTTAGGATTTGGGATTTGATCTCATAAATAACGCAGCAAGCAGTATGTCTAGGCTGAAGAATTAATTTCTTGGGAAGTTTAGGTCGAAATCACAACTATTTTCTAGGACTGCGAAGATGAATGCCAGGAATTTGGGTATGTTGGCCTTGGCCCTATTTGATTAAAGAAAGGACACAGCTTAGTTACAGAAAGTTAGATGATGGTTAATGTGGCTAAAAATTCATCAGTGATAGGGAGGGAGATGTGACTATTGGAATATAAGTCCCTAGGGTTTCATGGAAAATGTAGGAAGGTCAATGGATGTCTCCCTATAGAGTAGGTATCAAGGTGAGGTGGCAAGTCACTGTATTTGGATATGAGAGGAATGGATGACTTCCAGAAGACCGGAGTACTTGGGTTGCACAAATAACTACATAAAACACGATACCACAGAATTATTTTTATATTGTACATTATTTTCACATTGTAACATCCACATTGATCATCTATGAGAGAATTTTAATAATTTTGAGTATATATTTACTGTAATATTTTTATATATATATAAAACCAAGAGGCACTTCCAGTAATTCTGGCAAAAAGGGAGCATCAATATAGTGTCTAAGCTAAAAAATAATAAAAATAAATACAATTTATCTAATTTTTTTTCTGTACAGATTCTACTTTTTACAAAACATTTATCAGCCACTAAATGAGTCACTTAACAATACTTGTGATGGGATGATACTAAGTATTGCTACATATATTAAGTGCAAGATATAGGTGAAAGGGATAAGATGTATATCAATTGCAAAATGATTAAGCTCCAAAGCCTCACTCTTGTTTTTCTAGAAGTTGATATATTTGGCAAAATTATTCATTAACAAACATATTCAGGTTTGCTGAGAGTGGTGAGAAATTGTTAAAAATTTTCATATACAAATGATATCCCCCTACAGTGTCACTTTGGTTGGCAATTATTTGAAAATATTGCTTTTTAGAAACCCTAAATTAAGCTAATCCAATACTCTCTGGTTTACAAATATCCTACAAGATCAAATATTTGGGATATGCTAATTAGAAATTTCCAATGACAGGGTTTTCTTTTTCTTTCAGGAAGAAGTAATGACCGATCAGAACAACTGGTCTATCAGGAAACACAGCACATTTTAACACCAAAACTCAAATCAGATTAATCAAACGAATCAAAATCCAAAACAGTCTGAATTTAGGGTAAAGTTCTTTCAGTTGTATATCCTAATATCATTATAGAAAGTCAGGAAGAATCTCATTTAAATTATTTTGCATGGAGAGCTCCAGGATAGTTACAAAAGCACCAATTTTCATTTTCTGATTTGCATGATAAAAATCTCTAGGAAGAAATATTAGGGGATGGGTGGGTTCAGTGATATTTATTTCCAGTGCTTGTCAACTAACAAATTGTCCTTGTTGGAACACAAATGGTATGCATTCTTCTGTGAGAATACATTAAGACATAAACTGACACTCAAATGAAAAAAAAAAACACACCAGTTATACAAACATAATATGCTAAAAATTCCATGCAAATATTTTACAAAGAGTACAAAAAAATTAACGATCTGTTAAGCTAATGAACAAATATATATTTAAAGTCAAGCCATTAAAATCCCACTACCAGATAATATATAGATATGTTAGGGTTATTACTTAAAGATAGCAACACTATAGTGCTAGATTATACTTACAAATAGCTAAGATGAAATATATGGCATAATATGGGGCTTTGAGTCATAAAAATAATGAGTTGGGACTTTTTTAAAAGTAGGTGACAGGAAAAATTATATCAACCAACAAGTTATATACACAAAGAGAATATCTTTAAACAATTATTTTTAATTTCACATTAAACATCTGAGTATTTTGCTATTATATATGGAGTAAAATTACTAGAATAAAAAAATCCTTCTCTTTAAAAGTTATTCAAGCAGCAGTTTTCAAGCTGTAAGGGCTAATTCACATTCAGAAACATGTATAAGTGCTTGTTGTCATAAAGAAAGTCAGGGTTGAAATATGGATCCATTAAGTCATTTTGCTTCAGAGTAACGAAGTTGGTTTGTAACAAAGATGGAGGGGTGTCCTGGGATGTCCTACAAATTTATACAGTGTTCATTTCCAATCCACATCTCTGCTTTTTTTGTGTTTTTTGCTTCTTAGTACCATGGACTTCGCAGTGCAACCAGGCGTGGTGAGCTAGAACTTGAGCTGAAAGGCATTTTTTATTATGGCAGAGGGGAATTTCTGATTTTTTTCCCAGTAATATTGAGTTAGGGAAGTATGAATGAAGATAAGCCATACTTTTTTCCTATGAGTTTATTTTGCCTTTCATTTTGTTTTTTGTTAAAAGAGGAAAGGAAGAATTCACTGACGTAGTTTCTGTTTCATTTGAAATAGGAACTTTCAATGACACTTAAATATTAAAGCATGAAGCCTTTAAAAAATTTTTTGTTACTTTTCTATTAATGAATTTCAAATTCAAACCTACCATTTGATCATGCCTGGTAGATGAATGCAGTGGGTGTTGTTTATTGACTGGTCACTGCTTCATCTGTGAAAGTCAAGATTAATGTTTAATTTTTCTTAGTAGGGAAGATAAGTATTTGGCTTTTTCGTTGTGGTAGAATTTAGTAAAACCAAATCTATACTAATAGAACATTTATTTTACAACAGTTTAAACCATGATAAATTGCTAGATAATAAATTCCTTTGTCTTGAACTATAAGAGGTCAGATGATAATTTGTGCACTTAATCAAAGTTAAGTTATTGGGACTAAATTTATTTTAATCTAATGTATTTATTGGACCCCCATAAAACATTTTTTCCCACTGGGCATGAATGGCATTAGAAAAAGAATGAAATCTTCTTCCTAGTTTTTTGTCATGTGATACTAGTTCTGATTATATTAAAATATTCATCATCTCAATACCTTGGAATGTCATTTTGTGAGTTTCATTTTAATTGAATAAGTTTAAACAGCTTTGGTTCAAGAAAATAAATCAAATTTAAACAGTCTTGATAATACTTACATATTATGATTTAATGTTACTCTTTGAAGCATTTTGTGTTTTACTGAATTATTTGCATGATTAAAGATCCACTTCTTGATGTGAAGCAATGAGGAAATTTGAACATGGACAAAGTCAACAATTTTTAAATCTATAAGAAGGCTTGGCTTTTCTTCTGTGCTCCACAACCCTTCAAGAAAGCAGAAATCCAGGAATACCAATGTGTGAAAAGGTAATCAACCTTAAAAACATGATATGGGAGAACTAGCTGACTTTAGACAGAAAATTTGTATTCTTTTTAGAGCCTTAAACATACATTAAAAACCAGTTTTATTTTCCATCTATACATAATTCCATATACTATATAGTCTTACCTAACTTATACTAGATCAGTATTTTTGAATCAGCAGATTGAGTTCCACCAAGTAAATAAAGCCTTAAGTTCTGTGTCATAAAACATATTTAGCAAAAAAAAAATGCTTAATTATCCTTTTCACAATTGTTAGCCTGCTGCTAGAATGATTTGCTAATGGGAACATAAAGATCAATTCAGGTAAGGTAAATGCACCATTAGGTAAGGTAAAAGCAACATTATTTTAACTAATGCAATGTGTTAGGCAATAGAACAAATTGCCTAACATCCATGGTGCATAATATAGGTTAGAAAATACATTCTTGTCCTCTGAGCATGGTTCATCGGTATGAAACATATACTTATGCAAACCTCAATTTAATTAATTGAAATCGTAGTGTGTAGTTTAACTCATTGCTTATCCTTTAATTCATCCCAAATTGAATTTCCAGTAAGAATTTGAATATTTTCTAGAGGAACAAATTTATCTATGAATACAGGACTTAAAATTGGTTTCTCTTAATTAGAAAGTCTGAGAAAAGTTTAATTTTGGAATGGTCTTTACCTAAAGTGGCTGATTGGTTTCCTAATCTTAAAATTGAATTTGGTTGAACAGACATTACAAACGGACTGACAATATCATAGCTGTATTTCATGGGGAAATCATGAGAGAAATGAATGACCTACAACAATGGGCATAAAATATTTTGCTGCTTGTTAGATGAATGAAGGAAACTCAGTTTGGTTTCAAAGTACATAGATATTTTAGCTCTCAGTTATCTGGAATTGAGCTATTAGCATTTGAAATATTTTTGATATTTTTTCCACACACATTAGCTGATAATCTCTAGAATGGGAGAATCTTAATTTACTCTAGACTATGAAAGTTCATGGAACTTTGTTTTACTGGAGGCTTCTGCTAGTTTGAAAAGGCAGCTTACTTGTAAACAGCATAGAAATCAGAATCAGAGTTACAATGGGAGAAAAGGGCAATAAGACCCTTATTGGGGTTTTCACTATTATTTTAGAAATACTGCAAATAATGAGGACAGTGGAGATCCCCATACTGACATGGAAGCACCAAGAATACCTCCCAAAGTAGAATATTATAAATGATTTTTGGATTATTCACTTCTCATTGGTCAGGAGTTGTTCATCACACAAATAGTTCACTTTTATAAATCAGTCATTTCAAACTTTAGACTTTATTTACAATGATAATTTTTATACTTTTATTACTTAGAAAATAATTTATATTTTTCCATCATTTAAACAAAGAATAGGCCTGAGTCTCATGCCTTTGCACAGCTTTTATCTTGAAAGAAAGTTCTCTGGGTAGGAAAGGCAGAGGACACGGGGAAATGGCAAATTAACAGTCTACACACAATCTAATATGAACAGTCTGCAATACATTCCATTCCTTTTCTTTAGTTTTACTGGAATTGTAATGGTCAAGATTTGTTCTGGAATTCAACCAAAATGGAAGAGATAGATTTGCATATTTGATTGTTAGAAAGTGGACACTGTCTTAAACATAGTATGTGGAAATTCTTTCACTTGTCAGATGAAGACCAAAATATAAATAGGTATATCCCTGTTCAGAGCTGTCTTCATCTTTTACCGAGAGCAAAATCAGGTCTTACATAAATGACAAAAAAAAAAAAAATCTACGGTTAAAAAAGCAGAAGCAAAAGTGGTGTTTTCACCAAGGAAACAACATTCTAAAGGTCAGCTTAGTTAACGGGAAAGACATTCTGTTAGCATGCTGAAAATGGCATTGATGACACTCAGAACATACCTGGTGTTTTACTTGAGAGAGTAACCATGAACATCTAAGCAACCAATTCTAGCTTCTCTACCACTGATTTTATGGTTGTCTAAACAATTATCCTTCTCCATAAGTGGGCTAGAAACATCTTCATTTGAAAGACCTGAGTTTATCTGATGGCACCTATAAATAGGCTCATATAAAAACGTAGTAAATTGCAACACATACATTGGCACCACAGGAAGTAAGCTCCGGAGTTGAAAGTGAACACAATAATATTGCCAAAAGAGGGGAGAACCCCACTGGAAGGAAATATTTTTTATGTCCCCAGGCATCCTTTGAGACATACTGGTGTGTATGAAAGTCACACAATTGGTAGATTGCCATCCTTTTCTTTCTTTCCATTGACTTCTAGCTTCAATGTAATGGCAATTTATTTTTGAAGAAAAAATTATCAATCTGCCTGGACTGATGCACACAATTCTGGAATGAAGAAATTCTAATTCCTTTGGCCACTATTATTCATATTATTTCATGTGGCTTAAAACAAAACAAAACCAGGCACTTTGCTGAGACCTCCGCTATGGCAGCTAGGCTGTCCCCTGCATGGGTCGCTCAGCTTGAGAGTTAGGGACTCACAACTGTCCTGCCACTCCGCTCGCTCTGCACCTAGCTTTTTCCTCAACTTATATTTACTTTAGAGATGTACAGAATTTGGAAAAGGGGAAAAGATTAGTTTTGTTAAATAATTATATGCAAGTGGCATGAGAATATAAATGCTTTTTTTCCTTTTCTTATTTGCAAGGGAAGGAGAACAGTTAAATTGACGGGGGAAATGTATTTGACTCACAGTAATTTTTGCAAACATAGACACACAGGTGATACTAAGAAAATGGAAAAAATTCAGTAAGTCCTAAATAATAAAGACCTGGTGTTAACTCAAAAATATACCAAAATATATTGTCATTATTTAGGTAGAGTTTGCATCTGTTTGATCCTTTTGATATTTCTACTTATTGGAGAATTTGTCCTAAAATCATGTTTATTTTTGATTGTATTATCTTTCCCTTATTTTAGAAAATGTCAGGGATTATTTCAAAATCATGCTTTGGAAGGGGAGAACACAATATCCACTTATGAGAAACAAAGGTATTTTCAATGTAAACACTCCTTTTTATGACTTCAGAGGAAATAAAAATCACCATCAAGGTTTACTTACAAGCTAAGATTGTTTAGAGGATAAGCAGGTCTGTATATAATACTAAAGGAAGAGTTATAATCAAAAAGCGTTGGAAAGAAATGGACACCAACTATGCAAATTTGGTATTGGTTAAGAAAGTCTTTCATCTGGCAGACATGGACCCCAAATCCATTCAGTTAGCAAAAGTTACTAGTGAAAAAAAACATTGTTTGCAGCAACCTCATTTAATTGGCAAAAATAACTGTATCAGATTATCATTTAAATTAGAATAGGTAGATGAGTGGCTGTTCATAGACCTCCACGCAAACGAATCATCACTCTCTTGCTGGGCTTGGAGACAACTATAATGTATAAAAATGGTGATTAAAATATAACTTTATAAAAATGGTTCCCTTTTCCCTTTTTCTTTTTTTAAAAAAAGAGTTTACTATCTACAGAAACCAAAAAAATCTTTATATTTACATCAAGATAACTATTTATGACATATATAATAATATGAAATAAAATATTGAAAGTGAGTATCAACTTTTTAAATAGAGGTTTGGCTCACAGCATAAACAAGTGTAGATTAAAAAAAAAAAAAAAAAAAGAGACTTGCAGTAATAACCCAATCCCCAAACAATCCCTCTATGATTTTCCCTGTCAGAAGCAGCATGACTGACAATGGACCAGACTGCAGATGGAAGCTACCCCATCACGCAGTGTGACAGGGGTTGTCCGTGGAACCTTCACTCCACCCCCCAAAGCCAAATGTCAACAGTCGCCAAGGATCAGGCTTTTCCTATGTCACCACGAAAACCCTGGGTTGAAATCTTCTCCTTCATCTCTTACTGTGTAACCCAGAGTGAGTTTCTGCTTGCCTGCCTTTGTTTCTTTCTTTTTCTACCACGCATTTTGCAGCAACTTAAGAAGACACAGGAGATAACGGGTAAGTGCAATTTCCCAGGCCTTCTCTGGTATCCTTTTAGTATTCTAACCTGATTAAAAGACATGACTCCAGCTCCTTCCTAGGTGTTTGTATATAAAGAATGCCATCCCCTTAAACGGTGATCTGATTTTAGCGGAGTGACATCCATACTCATAAACAGCGCCTATACATTCATTGGGCGAGTGGACTGGAGAATGCATCAGTCTTCCAGGTTTGAGGCTGGTGATTGAGCGCCTCCAAGTGGTGCGTAGCAGTAATACCAACCACGTGACCCTCACCCAGCCAGTGAGTGCCCTCCTTCTGCAAAGGGACCTTTACTGAAGCTAAATGGAGGAGGTGCATTTGAAATGGCTGCCTCTCAAAGACACTCCAGAGTGAACTTCCTTCTGTTTGTTCACATGTACTCAGTCATCGGCTACAGCTATTCTATGAGCTACTAAAACCACAAAAGTCTCTCTTTACATATGCACATATGTGCACACAAATATCCTTTCAGTCTGGACCTGTTCTCTCTCGCATACACGCACACGCGCGCGCGCACACACACACACACTCTCACACAATCACACACAGTGTTGGCAGGATGTATCAGAATGCAAATAATGCTCTGGAACTTTCATCCCTCAGAACTAAGAGCAAAAGCTGCTTAGTTGGCAACCTACATTTGCTGCACTGTTTCCCTGTTAAGCCGCACCATTTCCTTTGTGATTTGGTTTCCTTTATGATTTATTGTATCACAGTGACCACTATATATTTTAATACGAATGTTACTAAATTGTGGAGCCAGGTAGCCTGGCTTTCAGTGTGTATGTGCGTGCATGTGTGTGAATATGTTTACACGTATCTATGTGGGAGCTTATATACACACACACATATATATTTCCTCCTTAAAAAAATCCTCAGAAGCTGGTGTTGCAATGTGAAAGCTTCTTTGAGCAAGAGTTTTTAAACAATGTACCTCACTGTAAAAATGAACACATAAAATACGAAGAATCCCAGAATGCAATAGCCATCTGCCCATCTTCTTGTATTTCTACAGTGTTGTGTCTTAAGTGTTGTGCTGGCTTGAAAAGAGTCTGTGACAAGTCAATCTGTTTCGAAACACAGCTCATTCTATCCACTGTCACTGGTTTGGCTTTGGGGTTGGGATCTCCTCTGCTCTCGGTTTCCCTTTCTCTTCCTCTTCTTCCTTGATGGCCTGGATCTGCTCTGAAGAGTGCTGCTGAGAGGTCTGGTCTGGAGACTGATTTTCTACCCCTGCTAACCGCTGCTCCTCTTCGATGACTTTCTTCCACATCTTGTGGTTCTGCACGAGGTGCTGAGTTATTTGGCAGTAGATTTTCCTCCTTTTGAAAGTTTTCTTTCCTAAAACAAAAACAAAAACAAAAAAACACACCAAATTAGACTACTTATTTGTGTGCTGAACACATGAAAGTCATTTCTTTTCAGATTAATAATGGAAGTACCAAATGGAAATATCTATCTCTCACCTGATTTGAATGTCATAATAATACAGTTTTGAAGAATGAGAAAGCAAGAGGAAGATGGCAATAACCATTAAAATATCACTGAGAAATAACTGTGAGAAGCATTTAATATTTGGTGATGTCCAATACAAAATTCTGCGTGTACCTTGGCATTATGTCTCAATACTTTTCACCTAGGCCATTGGAATAATTTCTTGTTATGTCTTCCTTTGTCAACCAATTCAGTTCACAAAAGTCTGTAAGACTGACTGAAGACAGTGTTGGGTGTTACTTTTCTGCTTCATAAGGACAAAAAAATTAATTTCAAACTCTATTTAAAGTTCTCCCACAAACTGGCACAAACTCATGTTTGCAATCTTCCCTTTCTGCAGCCTGGCCTCTATCTTTACTTAACTACTCTGTTTTCTGGTATCTTCTACTTTCATGCTGGTATTGTCTCTCCTTCTGAAATGCTCTTCCCAATCACTGAAAGTTCATAATTTTAAGACTTGGTCAGATTTCATGGAATTCTTCTGAAAAATAATCTCTCTCTCCTAAATTACCATGTTACTCCATATATACCCCCGAGGATAGATACTGTTTCTGTTACTTTTTTTTTTTCCTTCTTCTCATTATTTTTTCTTCTGGTAACTGTGTATCCAAAATTATTTGGGGGAAACGTTCCCCATCTTCCTTCAATTATATGGTTCTAGAAAAGGTTGTCAAACTCTACGTCCTCACTCATCTCCTGACAACACAGGCTGTGTCACAGTGATTGGGCAACGTGAAGGTGTGTGACCCAAGACAGGCCAATCACAGTCCTTCCCTGGGTATTTCCTAGTAACACAGAATGAATGTGGGGTCGACTTGGGCCAAGAATTTAGAAGTTAAGCTAAGATCTTCCCAATAGACTGTAAACTTGCCTAGCACAGAAGCTTCTTTTCTTTTGTGTATATATCTGCAAAGCCCCAGACTTTATAGTAAGTATTCAGTAGGAGTTTACTAAATGAATCATTTTCTCTCCAGTTTTTGCTCCATAGTTCCAGGTATATGATGCAGTGTTGATAATAAGTGGTAAACATGGAAATGATATGAAAAAGAGGTCCACAGAAATATCTGATCTAATTGAGACTACATTAACAGTCCAAGTTACCGGGAAGATCAGAACAGAGTACTTAATGAACTAGTTATGACTTACAATGTATACTCTGGGGGGAAGAAAAAAAAGGAAGGAGAAGATAAAAAATATTAACAATAACAAACTAAATGGAAAAATAAGCACCACATGTACTCACCATCAAATTGGTACTAATTGATCAACACTTACATGCACATATGGAAATAACATTCATCGGGTGTCGGGCAGGTGGGAGGCAGGAGGAGGATGGGTATATTCACACCTAATGGGTGTGGTATACACTGGGGGATGGGCACGCTTGTAGCTCTGACTCAGGTGGGGCAAAGGCAATATATGTAACCTGAACGTTTGTACCCCTATAATATTTTGAAATTAAAAAAAACCCAAAATGTTCTTCTAAGTGAAAAAGAAAAGCTGCAAAATAAAAATAAAGAATCAATATGCCTTTACTGTGTACAATAAAAACTTGGCTATCCAGTTTAAAAAAAGAAAAACCCAAAAACAAAGCCAATTGCTCTGGGATATGCCAAAGGAACTGTGTCTCTTAGAGGCCATCTACAACATTTTTGTGAAAGTGCTAGTGATTCTTTTAACAGTTTTATTATAATACCCCACATAAATTTCTTGCACTTTACAGGACAATAAAATCAACTTTTATAACATAGTGTAGAAAAAAGACATTAAATTAAAATAGATTGAATTACTTTTGATCCATAGAGACACACCACAAAAATTATTAAATTGAATGAACGCCAGGGGAAATGAACATAGGCAGAGTCACAAGGAAAAATTTAAAAATATATATTTACTACTGTATTCATCAGTTATTCATGAGATGACCCAAACTTGTATCGACCAATTGACAATGACTGTTCTGGATGGTGTGGAAAGAAAGATCAATTAGGCTCAGAGCCTGCCTCAAAGGAGAGTACGCTCCGTATGAGAGAGAGAAGCAGAAGATAAAAACTGAAATACATGTACTACGTTTTATGACAGACACAGACTTGTGACCAGGATGGCCTGGCCACTCCCCTCAGTTTGACTAAACTTTAGACTTTCTGACCACAGGACTCTGACCTCCTTCTTCTTACAACATTTACTTCAGAAAACTTGTAATTGCAAATTCTTTCTCTGCCCCTTTGTAATAGAGATAAATCTTCTCCCAGCCTCTAGGCAATTTTACAAGCCTGGAATGTGTGTCTCGGGGACCTGGGAGCCATCTCTTTGAAATGTAGTCACTGAGAAAGAGAGAGCCAATCCAGTGCTGTTGACTGTAAATACAGTGTTATACGGCAGATGTCTAGAACTGATGCGCTTAAAAATTTACGAGGGGAGATCTCATGCTAAGTGTTCTTACCACAAAGGAAAAAAAGGCAAGCAAAGGGGCACAAAGAAACTTTTGGAGGGGATGGATGTTTGTCACCTTGACTGTGGTGATGATGTCACAAGTATGTACATTATGTCCAAACTCATCGCATTGTATACATTAAATACGTGCAGTTTTTTGTGTATCAATTATATCTTAATAAAACTGTAAAAAAAATTTAAAGCACTATAGGTATGAAAAAAAAGAAAAAGACCCCATGCAGAATCTAATACAAACATCATGTAAAAAAAATTATTAAATATTACAGTCATTCCCAAATGGGGAAAAAATTATTAGGGCATGGTTCTTAGAGAAATGCATAGCCACACATGTATTAAACATCTTCCAAAAATGCCCAATATATTTATGACCTAAAGAGCTCATACTTAGCTAGCCCATATAACGGGAGGTCTAAATAGAACAGGCGCTCAACTAATGCTGGTTAACTATCAAATTCCTCTGCAGAAGGGTAGCTCAGGCAGCAGGCACACGTCAACTCCATGCCTATGTGGGAGCTGATAACAATGCCCTGCTAGGCGTCTCTCCTCACCACGTCCTTCCCCACAGGTCAAGGCCGGTTCTCACTTGATGGCTTGAGTCACATGGACATGCATTCCTCTTCCCGTACACAAATGCCAAACTTGCTCTATGGACATCACAGAAGGGTTTGAATTGATAGAGATCTATATATAACCAGCAACCCTTGTCCTTAATTTGCTTTTCCAACAGCCTGGGAAAAATTCTACAACTACTGGTACCTACAGCACCACTGTCACTCTTTCACCTACTTACCTAAAAAGAGATAACTGGACCTTGGCTGGGGTTTGTTGATCTACTCAAGAGAATGCCCTCTGTACTCTGACACCCTGTCTATTTCCCAAATTTAACGAAATGTCCCATGTAAATAAACAGGGTGACCCTTTCCCCAAATATGTTTCCTTTAATCAGAGATCACTGAAAAATTAAACACTCAAGATGATTTGACAAAGTAGTTCGTGTGTGGTGCTCATTGTCCTCTTTTCATTTATGCTAAAAAGGGAAAATATCTTGACGGGATGGTCAGATAGATTTTCCCATCGTGACTCTATCATATACGGTGTGACGTGAGTGCTTCATAAATGTTAGGTAAATTACAAGCAGTAAAGCCAATCTGGAAATGTACAGAATTCAGCTGAGAATTGTTTTCTGGTCTTATTTTCTGTGAGATTATTATGGGAACACTATCAGGACTTGCCCGGGATGAATGCCTTCAACTTTACACCTTGTTACTTGCTCTCACCCAGTAACACTTCACCGGGAAATGAATCACCACAGCAAACCATCCAGCCAGAACAGGCAGGAAGGTAAATTGTTTAACTGCGGTGTTTCTGCAGCCAGCCGTGGGAGGGACGTGAAGAGATTCTACTGCCTAGGACGATGGCATTTCTGATGGCTAATTTTGTCTGACTACTGTAGTTTATAAATTCGACTTCCTTTAAAGATCCATATTCACTCAATTCTCTGGCCTAGGAAACTAGAACTGAATTTCTAGCTCTCAGTGTGTACCCTGAATCTTGAGTCTTATTTCCTCTTGGGTTTAGTAGGGAATGAAATAGAACCACAAGAGAAAATATGCCCAGAAAAAAAATTGATTAAACTTGTGGGGAGAGGTAGGTACAAATGAAAACATTTCACATTTGACCTTGCATCTTACATGCAGTTGTGGGAAATAAATATTATTTTCTCACTTTTTCCACTTATTTTCTTGTGCATTCATGCATTTAACAACCACCGATTGAGTGCCATGCTGGGGACAAAGGGGAAAAAGAAATGCCTTTGCCTTTAGAGATTTATAGCCTAATGGAAGAGAAAAGAAAAAAAAAAAATCAGGAATTACATAACGACCTGAACAGGTTCTTGGAAGGCTTCCTGGGAGAGATGATACTTGAGCTGACTGAGTCTTGAAGCATGAAAGTGGGTCCCCTAGTGGAAGAGCTAAATTAAGACAGCGACAGTGGGAATGGGGAGGGTAGGTGCAAGAGAGATGATGGAGAATCCATAGAACTTGACTATCTGCTATGGAGGTGGAGGAGAAGTCATTGCACCTGGGTTCCTGGCTTGTGGCAAATAATGTCTGGTGGTGCCACTCACAGAGCAGAGACTGTGGGAAAAGGGGAAATTTAGAAGCAGAGTTGATGGTTCTGTTTGAGATATCCTGGTCTAAGGTGTCTATTTAAGTGGGCATGTCTAGCAGTCAATACATTACATGAGTCTAAAGCTCAGGAAATAAATACAAGCCAGAAACAAACGTGGAATATTGAAGTCACGCAAGCGGTAGCTGAATCCGTGGCTCTGGATGGGGGCTCCCAGGGGCAGCGAGATGAGGTGGTAATTTGCTATACCAGTCTGATTGCTATAGCAAACTATAAGTGGCCCAGCTCTGCACTTCACAAGCCGGGCGATCCTGTGCGCTGGGGAGCCAGGTGACTTCTAAGTTTCCTTCTTCCTCCAGATTTGGGATGCCTTTCCCACTAACGCTATCCCCGCCCTCTCTCCTCTAACCTTTTCAAAGCCAATTTGCATCCTACTGAGCCCTAGGGAAATAAATCCCACCAGTCACAGTGGTGGAGGGGACAAGGTCTATCCCATGAGCTTACCACCCCTAACGGACCCTACACTCCTGGTGTCTTGGTTGTAATAGGAAGAGCCACTGCGGCTCAGCAGGGCCACTGACACCCCCAGTTGGAACCCAGGGTGTCTGTGAGCGTGACACATCACTGGCTCAGGCCCCGCGCTGTTGATCTACAAACTGCAGAGGGGCTGGCTTCAGACAGAGGGGCTTCGTCCCCACACTGCTCTCAGTGTTTCCTATTGTGCCCCAAGCTAGTCCCAGACCTTTGTCCTGCATGTTGTGCCAGGTTCCAGCTCAACAGAGACCTTTTCAAACCAGACAGCGAAAGTAACTGACCTTATTTTGGAGAACCCAGAGCTGCTCTGTTAAAAATTAAACCTCTTAACAGTTTTCTTCCATTTTGGCTATTAAAAGGGCCCAGGTCCAGCAGATCTATTTGTAAGATCCAAATGATTTACTCACAGTCCCATCAGTCCATTTTGGATTTTCCACACCATCATTTCCCTCTCTCCTTCTTTAAATTGAAATTGAAGGCCCGGTCAAACTTCCCATCCTCTAGGAAGCCTCACCAAATGGTTTGTTTACCAAGAAACCTGGGGCCTAGACGCCCAGGACCAAGTCTGTTAGGAATGAGTGAAGCTGACTCCACAAAATGTTTTGTTTAAGCTATTACTTCAGCAATTAATGAATGTCAACAATCAACCTATCTTGGTACATCTCTTGTATCATTTAACTTTATATAAGTTTATATCTCATTTCCCAAATCTGGTGTCAATATCACATCTTGATGCTTCTCTTTAGCATCAGTGAGCACAGTATTTCGTACATAATAGTTAGTCAATAATACTTGTTGTTTGATGGAGAATCTAGAATTTTGCCAAAGGGCTTCCTTCCCGTCAGCTCCCTCCAGACTCATCCTGATTCTGTGCCTGTTTATCCTCTGACCTTAAACACTGCCCTCTAGGAAAACTTCTCCTCTCTAGAAAAACCCAGACCAATCAAGAGAAAACAGCAAGATTCAGGGATGGCCATTAAATGGAATTAAGGTTGCCTGGGAAAACGTTCCAGATGACTGAAGAAACCACGGAGTAATGCTTCCAAGCTGAAAAAGTCCCGAGGCCAAATAGCTACTTTGTACCGTAAACTGAATCATGGGGCACAATTAATTGGGAGGTGACCCCGACATAAGTAGTTAGAGCTGACAGAGGCAGTACAGCGCAAAAGCTACTGTGGAATTCAGCTGAAAAGGCTATTCTTTCAAAGTTTCCCAAGGACTTAGCAGAAAACAACGTGAGATTGTATATCTCTAAAGGCTCGATATCAAGAATACAAACACTACCCCAAGCAAAATGTTACCTCAAGGAGGATTTTATAGAACAGCTTTGATGGACTTATATGCCTTTGTGTATGTGTTGCTTTTGTTACATACACCAGAATTAACTTCGGTAAGGGTCCAATTTTTCTGACTTCTGAACTAATCAGGTCTGATTGTTAAGAATCTAGTTAACTGATACACCTATTCATATTATTATTAAAAGTATAATACTAAGTTTAAAATGCATTTCAGCAATTCTTGGGTCCATGGTGTATATATATACATATATATATATATGTCTGTACGCTAAATGTTTTATGTACTTTATGTTGTTTAATCCCTGTAACAACCCATAGGAGATGGAAATTATGACCTCATTTTGCAGACGTGGAAATTTAGGCTCAGGAGATGGATTTATCAAGCGCCCTGATGATCATTCAACATCCCGTGTAACTTTGCTTATTGGGAAAGAATGCTCTGAGCAGTGAATACAAATTTCCCATCTATTCCGTATTTTTCCCTGAACATAAATAAAATGGTATTCTGAATTTTTACGTATCATACTCT
>CAUYMX010023081.1:0-21096 GCA_963573855.1 Lepilemur septentrionalis
GTAGTCCCAGCTACTTGGGAGGCTGAGGCAGGAGGATCGCTTGAGCCCAGGAGTTTGAGGTTGCTGTGAGCTAGGCTGATGCCACGGCACTCTACAGCCCGGGCAACAGAGTGAGACTCTGTCTCAAAAAAAAAAAAAAAAGCAATCAAAATCTAAATAAATGGAGAGATAGTCCAAGTTCACGTGTAGGAAGGCTATTGTTACAATTTTAGTTTTTGCCAATCAATCTATACATTCAAGGAAATTTGAATTAAATCCCAGAAAATTATTTTGTGTATATCAACAAATGGCTCTAAATTTTATATGGAGAGGTAAAAGATCCAGAATTGTCAATATAATATTGAAGAGGAACAAAGTTGGAAAACTAACATTACCCCTTACCTCAAGACTTACTGTTAAAGCTACAGTAATCAAAACTGATATTAGTGAAAGAATAGACAAATAAATCAATGAAACAAAACAGACATCCCAGAAATACACCCACACATATAGTCAACTAATCTTTGGAAAAGGAACAAAGTCAATTCAAGGAGAATGGATTGTCTTTTCAAAAGGTGATGCTGAAACAACTTGACATCCACACGTAAACAAAAAAAAAATGAATTTAGACACAAACCTTGTATCTTTCACAAAAATTAAGTCAAAATGGTTCATAGACCTAAGTGTAAAATTCAAAACTGTAAAATTTCTAAAAGATGACATAAAGGAAAATCTAGGAGATTTTGGGTTTGGTTGACTTTTAGTGTGATCCACGAAATAAAAAAGTAATAACAATAAGCTGGACTTTTTTCAAAATTAAAAAAGAAAGAATCTTCTCTGTGAAAGACACTGTCAAGAGAATGAAATGAGCAGCCACAGACTGGGAGAAAATATCTGCAAACACTGACAACACCAAATGCTTGTAAGGATGTGGAGCAAGGGAAACTACTAGTAATTGCTGGTGAAAATGCAAAATAGTGCAAATACATTGGAAGACAGTGTGACAGTTTCTTACAAAACTGAATATTTGTTTACCACTCTGTACAGAAACCATTTTCCTTGATATTTACCCAAAGAATTTAAAATTTATGTCCATACAAAGACACGCACATGAATGTTTATAGCAGTTTTATTCACAATTGGTAAATCTTGGAATCAATCAAGATATGACTTTCAATAAGTGAATGGATAAACAAACTGTAGTATATGCAGACAGTGGAATATTATTCAGCACTGAAAGTAAATGAGCTACCAAGCTATGAAGGTCATAAACCTTAAATACATACCATTAGGTGACAGAAGCCAATCTGAAAAGGCTGCATAGTATATGATTCCAACTATATGACATTTCTGGAAAATGCAAAACTATGGAGACAGTAGGAAGGTCAATGGTTGCCAGGGGATTAGTGAGAGGCAGGAAGGGAAAGATAGGAGAAGCACAGGGGATTTTTAAGGCATTGGAACTATACCTTATGATACTGTGATGGTGGATATACGTCATTATACACTTGTAAAAACCCACAGTATGTACACCTACGGTGTGACATAATGTAAACTTTTGGCTTTATTTAATAATATTGTATCAATATTGCTTCATCAATTTTAACCAATGTACTACACTAAAACAAGATGTTAATAAGGAAAACTATAATGTGTG
Organism: Lepilemur septentrionalis; assembly: GCA_963573855.1. Taxonomy (NCBI): domain Eukaryota; kingdom Metazoa; phylum Chordata; class Mammalia; order Primates; family Lepilemuridae; genus Lepilemur; species Lepilemur septentrionalis. The sequence continues at coordinate 1,637 of CAUYMX010023081.1, forward strand.
CAGATGGGGAATATAGGAATTCTTTGTACTTTTCTTTTCATTTTTATGTAAGTATAAAACTTCCCTAAAAATAAAGTCTATTAGTTAAAGAAAAACAAAAAAAGAATAGATGAGCTAGACTTTCAGGATATAGACACATGGAAAGAATCTCTCTCCCTCCTTAACAAAACAACAACGAAAAGGCAGGGAAAATCTGTATATTCCTAATTTTTCTTGAATTCCCAGAAAGATGAAGTTGCAGGGTACATAAGTAACCCTAAATATGAAGGATGACAGGGGCCTCCAAAACGAGACAACAGAAGAATATACTTGCTTACCTGTGGCAGATACCATTGAATATTGGTTAAAAAAAATCAACTAAATTTTTTAATAAATTGCTAAAGCTACATTTGGTGTAATAAGAAAATATGAATCTCTAGAGGCTGAAGTTATAAGAGAAATTTATATTTACCCATAAGTTCTTTTCTATTGACTTTACTAGAGCTCTCAAAAAAGATTAGGGCCAGGGTGGTGCTGGCTTCAGGGGGAACAAGCTGCTTCAAGGAGAGCAGAAAGCCAAGCCTGGATCCTTCCTTTCTCACTTCTATGGAACAAAATCCTTAAGCCACTAAATAAAAGACAACTGCCACTGTCCCCTTCAGGCACAGGTGAAAACTTATGGAAACTAGAGAAAGGGAATTAAAAAAATAAATAAATAAATAAGCAAGCAAACAAAAACTAACAGTTCATTCTCCATGCTTATCAGATATCCTGCTCTTTACCATAAAAGCAATGTATTAATGTCTCACTATTGGATTTTATACTGTTTTACTTTCTTCATTTTAAAAAATTTCCAAAATGAATATATATTACTTTTATAGTTAAAGTTATATTTTAAAAATTTTGAAAAACACAATACATTTGCTATCACCTTCCATCATGTTATCACAGAACTCAATTAAAAAATGCTTTCATGCACTGCAATCGTGGTAAGTTATGAATACAGAATTGTGGTCCTTGGAGATCTACCATCCAAAACATATTCCTTTTTTTAAAGCATAAAATGAATGCACATCATTTGATGTGACATAAAAGGAATTCATTTTAGAGTGATGATTTTCATCTGTAAAGAACTTGGTTTCCTGGTCGCATGTAAATATTATAGGGCATTCTGCAATAATAGTTTTTTTTTTTATTATCAAAAAGTCTGTCTCTATGGGAGTGGCAGATTAAGTTCCATGCTCTGACCTACAGCTGAGAGTAGGGTAGCATCTTTGCAAAAATGTTCTATACCCTAGACTCTAGGAAACAGTGCCTGCATAAGACAGAGATTTAATCAGAAGAACAGAGAAGCCCCCACCTTGCAGTGCCCTTGACTACAAATGATTTCATGCCAATGACTGTTGAGCAATAAGTAATAATAGTCGTACTGTAATCTTCTGGTACATAATCATCAGAATGCACAAATAATGAGAAACCAATACATGCAGAAAATGTAAATGATGGTTTTCCAAGGCTGGGAAATATGAAATATTTTTGTGGCTTTTAAGTGGAAATTGATTAGAGAGGGAATGAGGGCTGTTATGGGCTGAATTGTGTCTTCCAAAATTTATATGCTGAAACCTTAATTTCCAGTACCTCAGAATATGATTGTATTTGGATATGGGGTCTTTAAAAAGATGATTAAGGTGAAATGATACCATTAGGGTAGACCCTAACCCTAACTTACTGGTGTCTTTATAATAAGAGGAGATTAGGACACAAAGTGGGACACCAGGAATGAATGCCCATGCACAGAGGCACGACCCTGTAAAGGGACAGCAAGAAGGCGGCCATCTGCAAGCCAAGTAGAGAGGCTTCAGGGGAAACTGACCTTGCCAGCATCCTGATGTCAGACTTCCAGCCTCCCGAAGTATGAGGAAGTACATTTCTATTGTTTAGGCTACCCAGTCTGTACTATTTTATTTTGGCAGCCCTAGAAATCTAATATAAGGTTTCATGCGACTCATATTTCCCTTTCATGTCTAGGAATATATAAGGCAATATCTACATAGGAAGGAGTCTTGACACTTCTCCAAAAATGTCTCTACTATAATTTGGATGTTTGTGCCCTCCAAATTTCATGTTGAAATCTGATCCCCAATGTTGGAGGTGGCGCATGATAGTTGGTGTTTTTGTCATGAGGGGGGATCCCTCATGAATGGCTCGGTGCCATCCTCTCCATAATGAGTGAGTTCTTGCTCTGTTAGTTCCCACGAACGCTGGTTGTTAAAAGCCTAGCACACCCTACCCCCTTGCTTCCTCTCTCGCCATATGGTCTCTGCACACACGGGCTCCCCTTCATCTTCCACCATGAGTAGAAGCAGCCTGAAGCTCTCAACAGGAGCAAGAGCTTATGCCATGCTTCTTGTACAGCCTGCAGAACTGCACACCAAATAAACCTCTTTTCTTATGCATTATCCAGCTTCAGGTATTCCTTTGCAGCAACACAAACGGACTAATGCTCTCCCAATAGCACTTCCACCTCCGTTAGTTGAAATGGCCTGACAGGCAGATAGACCAGTAGTCTGTGCAAAGAGGAGAGTGGGAAGCAAAACAAACATTTTCCTTCTGGCTTTCATGAATTGATGGCATTTAAATACATATATTGTCATGTAAAATACCCTGTGTTTGCCATGCTACAAACGGCCATTCCATACAGAGGACTAGCAGAGAATAAGACTGGATTCTGAGGACAATGATCAAAAGATACTGGTAATCTTCACCACACAGAACAATTTGTCATAGTGAGTCCCTACAAATCTTGTTAAGACTTCATCTCTCTCCATCACAGAGATTCTGAATTTCTGATCCTCAAGTTCTTTTTCCTTCTGGTGCATCTATATGGCATATATGGCAACAATAAGTCATCTTGTAAAGGAAGAAGTGAAATATCAATAATAAATTTTGTGGTGAGTAAAACATTATTGCTGTACTAAATTCATTTTTTGAAACAGTGAGAAAAATAGATTTGTTTCTGTAATATACAAGCACGATTATAAAAAAGATAAATTTTCCAAGAACTAAGAGGTTGCAGTCACGCTGACAGACAAAGTTTGAATGCTAAGGAAAACTTACAGGACCCACAATGTCAATGATTATCAATCATTATTTATTGCGGAACAAGGACATAATACCACAACAAAATTAAAGTAAGAGGAATATACATCAGTTATATTAAATAAAGTTATATACATCAATGCCAAAAGGTATCTCACAGCAATGGGTCCAGAAAGGCCTGAATTAGGTACAGTTTTCCTCTATAAGTTCTGTACCAAGGTATATTTTCTCTCTTGAATAATGAACCACTGATGTTTACACAGAACACCGCAGAACTGGACTCAGAATGAAGTCTCAACAAGTGTTTCTTGCTATGCAACCAGCACAAAATCACAGTTCTCTGAGAGGGTTATGGAAACCACATGCTGACAACGTTAAAATTTACTTGAGCGTTGTACTCCTGGAGAACAGCCAAGGTTAGGGAAAACCTCATACCCCTTTTGGTTTCCAAGAAAAGGCCTACTGCAATGAACCGCTCTTCTCCAATTGACTTAGATAAAACTTGTGGAGGATACCTTGCTTACCTAAGACAAGGTCAGACACAGACACTACAAATTCCCATCTTGCCTCAGCAATGGTTAACTGAACTGTTGGTACCCATTGACCAATCTGGACAAGATATCTTCTAACTTGACATTACTAAACTTTAGTTTAGTTCTTGTTTTCCCACAAGCTCCTAAACTTTGACTTACCTCTAAGATTAAGCAAGCAGAAGAACTCCTTAAAAATTACTCCTTCAGAAAATCTACTGTCCCAGCGGTCCCCAACCTTTTTGGCACCAGGGGCCATTTTCATGGAAAATAATTTTTCCATGGACTGGGGAAGAGGGATGGTTTGGGGATGATTCAAGTGTATTACATTTATTGTGCACTTTATTTCTATTATCATTACATTGTATTAATAGTTATAAGAGAATTAGCTTTGATTGCTGATCAATGGATCATTGTCAACTTCCAATGACCAGCCACTGTGCTCCTCATCTTCAAGGCTCTTGTCTCCTTTGCAAAACTTCTTGAACCACCACTGTACTGTAGCTCATTAGTTCCTCGGCCAAATTCATTGTTGATGTTGCCAGCTGTCTCTGCTGCTTTATCACCCATTTTGAACTCGAATAAGAAACTTGCTTGAATTTGCTTTTTGTCTAACATCATTTCTATAGTCTAAAATAAATATAAAGTAAACAGCAAGTAATAAGTCCTTAGCAAAAAAATAAATCAAGAAATGTACATTAAAATGATGTTTAACATAACCACATTTATGTAAGAATGTATTCCAATATCAAATGGCAATTTTCAACAATGCTAAAACTGCAATTACTTTTCACTGATCTAATATTAATAATAAAACCATGCTGACATGCTAGTACAATCTGCCTCCCAAACTCCTTGGATACGTGGTTACGAAGCAATATGATTAGTAGTATTTTTTATTTGTATTTTAGTATATTTCATGCCATGCATGAGTACAAGTACTTGAACAACACAGCTAAAGAAAATTAGAAGCCTATTAAATTAATTCTTACAGCATATGAGAAAGAAAATAAAAAGAATTTAAAAACAATGACAAACTAAGACAGACATAAACAATAAATTCAGAAGCCTGAACATTAGAAGAATTTTAATATTGGTGAGAATATACAGATATAGTTTTTATAATATAAAACTCTCCAATTTTAAAGTAATAAAAGTGAAGGGGACATTAAAAGTACAAAAAAAGCATAAATGTCTAATCCTGTTGTATATTTAAACTTTATATATAACAATTCTTTAAATTATCCAGCCTCTCTCCTCAAATAACAAAAGTGGAGAAATATAAGATTGATCTAAAATCTCCCTTCGTATAATAAATGCTAGAAGACAATGAGATATTTTCCTTTTTGTGTAAAGACAACATTACAATATTCACAGATATAATATGTATTTCAGATTTAAATTAGATTTTAAGGAATTTTCTTACTGGTCATTTGATCACTGTGCTTTTCCAATAAGTACTAAGAGGCTGCAGTATGTTAAAAGAAAACAAGATTGAGTTCTAACAGGTTTTTAATTTAATCTACTTCCTTTCTGTACCCCTCAAAATGCATAGGTATAACATTGACAAATATGCAAAATATCAAGCAGGCTTTGACTGAAAATAAGATAAAATTGGGAGCTCTGTGAGACATGAGGTCTTTGAAAACAAAACAACTTTGTCAGACTTTATTTTATGGAAATATTTTTCCTCAGAAAAATGCTAAAAAAATACCTTCAATACAACCTTTTCTTTTCTTTTTCGTTTTAAGTGAGGATTCGATTACACAGCTGCTGAAGATAAAAATAAATCTCTATATATTTGCCATTTTGTTCTAAAGCAATGTTTTTCTGTTATATTGGGTGAGTGGAAAAAATATTTCCTATCAGAACTTCTATTAGTAAATGCTCATTTATGAGGTGATGGAAATCTGGGAGTGCTGATCCACTGTGTGTTTCCTCACCCGTGGATTTTTTACTGATGGAAGTGGTGCCCCTCTTTCAACTACTCCTCTTTCCACTCTCAGTTCCCTGCCTTTTTCTGAGAAGTCACACAATCCCACAGTCCACTGGAGACACTGAAATGCATTCAGGTCACCAATGTGTGGGCCCCTCTCATGCCATTCCCCTGTCTGGCCATCACTTTTCCCTGAAATAATCTTCACCTCCTCCTTCTCTGCCCGACTCTGACTTAACCCTCAATATATAGCTTAGATTCTTCTTTCTCTAACACACTAATTCTGATGTAGATTTTCTACCTATAGGCAAATATAGCACCCTGAACGCCTATCATAAATATTTGTTTCACAAAATTGAACTGCCATGGTTAATTATTTATTTAACCAATTAAACAATAATTCATTATTTATTTAATTATTCATTTTCTCCACTAGATTATAAGGACAGTCTTTTTGGAGACTGCAGTCTAATACCAAATTTGATTTTTGGTAAACATTATATAATAAAAAAATTGCTGAATTAATACATGAATAAAACAATCATAAAATATACCCAACAAGAATACATTCATTTGATTTTACACTCCCAAACTTAAAAGCAAAATTATGAGAATAAAATAGTATGTTCTGTGATTTTATTAGTCTTTTTACATTATTTTAAATAGTTCCATTTAGTTTACTTTTGATTTGGGCATTTGTAAATTAAATGTCTTTTCAAAGATAGTAATAAAAAATATATCAAATTTTTAGAGACATACGATCTGTACAGGGGCTGCATGTAGTTAACATGAATTTTTTCTCACAGTTTTCAAACATCAACAAAATGAGTGTTGACATCTTTGGTCCATTTTAATATGATACCTTTTTATTTATTTTAGTTTCAGACACTAAAATTATATTTTAGGGAAATATAATTTTCTAAATTATATTTAGGGAAATTTATATTTTCCTATTTTTCTAGGAAAATTATATTTTCTTATTTTTGAAATTATTATAATATATTTCAATGTTAAAATTATCTTTCACGTATCATGATTAAGAAATACCAAGATACCAAAAGTAGAAATTATGCAGCTGAATAATTTTCTCTGTTGGTTCTTAATCCATTGAAAATAATTTCATAATTCAACACTATTAGGTAGCTTCTTTGTTACTTCTTCGATTTCTACTTTTTTAGGCAACAATAGCATTAGTAACCAACCTTTACTTGTTGAACTACTAAGAGAAGTACATGTCGCAAATGAGCTCAATCAAAATCAGCCATCTGTGCTTATGATATGAATCATAACTGCTTACAGATTGATAGCTAACTGGTCACTTGACACATCCAGTATTAAAATTAAGAAAAAGTTCCCCTTTGTACATCTACTTTAATTTTATGTCTAGTTTTAAATAACTCACACATTTTGGGGTTGTCATAGCAAATGGGATTTTTAAGAAGCTTTAGATTTTTTTCAATTTATTCTTTAATGGATTAGACTTGGACATTATTTCTGGAACAGCTACACAAAAATCTGCTTTAATGGCATCATCAAATATCTACTGAATCAAATCAGTTTTTCCTGAAAACACAGCTCCATTTTCTTCCATTACATTTGATGTATTTCCTGTACATATAGTAACTTTGTTGATTTCTGAGGTGCATGTTAATGGAAAACTAGGAACACTGGAAAATGGCTTCACTTTCTTCTTCTCCAGTACCACATCCATTTTCAAATGAAGATAAACAGCTTGCTCTGCATTAGTAAAGTCCAGAATATGAAATATCTTAAGTGAATAACTTCAATCACCTTATATATCTGCCTCAGGTATAAATATTTTAAGAAAATGTAATCCTCAGGTTTTCTTTCCATGTAAGGATATGACTTTATTTTTTCTATTTCATCATTTTGTTTTTCTTTTTTCATCTGATACTCTGACACTTTTTTGTTTGTTTTGTTTTCCTGTTGCACACATTGCATCCACAAAACATCTATTGGGTGCCTGAACATTTAAAGAAAAAGAATACAGAGATGTTTGATAAATCATTTTGTAAAGACCATACCTTTGAGGCTGTATCAAGGCTAGACTTAGACTTCTTATGGCTGCTGCTATGTTGACCATACAAAATTGTGTTGACCTATCATGACCACTTCATTTTCAAATTTGCCAAAGTGAATATCTCTTTATTGTAGTTAGTAAGTTCAAATTTTATGTTGAATATTGCTATATGAAAAACTCTGGATTAAAAACAATCCGGTTTTTTTTCTCTATATATTGGTGGAATATATTAGGTGGCTAATCTGGTAGATTTTGCATAACTTGATAATTCAGTTAATTCCATTACAATTGACACCTGATTTCTCATACTCTCATCATCTGTAAAAGCACAACTTTGAGGAGTTTTTGAGGTGAAATAAAAATGTATGTTTAATCTTAATTACTCTGCCAGGGTTCTCTGTTTTAGCAACATTATATAGATATTTAAACTCTATGTGACAACAGCAATATAATTGGACTTCATTCTCACATTGCCATAAAGTTACATTTTATTTTAGCTGACATGCTACACTTGCTACCATAATTTTTCTGGAAGCTCAATTTCTGTAAATCTTATACTGCACACTTTGAAAAGCAAGGAACTAACTAGTGTTGTGACAAGAGGATGGTGAGAAGGGAGTGCACTGGAGGGAGAAATGTATTGTTTAATTGGATAGTATGTTATTGGGAAATATGCGTTATAGGAGAGTAACTTGGTACTTAATGTGTTCAAAATTTAAATATAAAATCTATTGTTTTGTTGTCGCTGTGGAGAAGAATGGAATCAAACAAATCATTCTCAGGAAAAAATATATACCATATTCCTTTTAATGTTCTTACTGGTTTCATGGTAAATAACTCAACACTAAAACTAATGTTTCACTCTTTTCTCCTAATTTGCTTTGAGAAATGGCCTAAAAGTCCTTAGTTAATTGTTCCTACTCCTCTAACTTGAAATGAACTTCTAATGATGTGCTCATAGCAAGCCTTTCTCTTTGTTACCTCATATGAACAGTATCTCTAAAAAACATTAGTTGAGTTAATAGCATGGTAGGAATGCAAAATCTTTAGATGGCTAAAATAAGACTTAGTGATTCATCTTTCTCCCATTATGCTTAATGTATTTTATAGTTGATGATTAGAATGAGGAAGGGAACACACACTGTAATAGTTAAGGCAAATGAATAGACTCACATTCCAGTCATTAATATCAAGCCACTGGTGACTGACTATTCAGCACATGCATAATTATTATTTTGGGGGAGAGGGTGGAGAGAGCTGTAGGAACTGCCTCTTCATATGGTTCTCACAGTCCCTGAAATGCCTTAGCCTGTAAATCATATTTTCTTTTTCTAGACATGAAAATCCTTTAAATCCACCAATCTTTTTCATAGTTCAGATTTGTAGTCTACATTTCATTAGACATGTTTCCCATACTTTTAAAGGATTTTTTTCTGAGACTTGTGGGTTTAAAATACTTTCCTTAAGGAAAAAACAATCACCTTATGCGAGAAGATTCTTTTACTTTTCTTGTTCTAATTATAGCACACGTAACTTCATAGACAGGTACTTTTTATCCCAACACTAGGGTTAGAATTCCCCTTTTATTTTATGAATAAAGGAACTCAATACAAGAAAGCAACTTGCTTCATTGTAGAAATACCCTAAAAATAACAAATTAAATCACCCTTCACCATTTGCATTGACTTTTACTCTTCTAAAGCAAAGTTTTTCAACATTCAATGTTGATGTTGGACCCAGTAACTTTTTCTTGTGGGAGGCTGTCCTGAGCATTGTAGGATGTTTAGCAGTATTCCTGGCCTCCACTCACTGGACATTAGTAGCATCCCTATCACCGTGGAGATGATAGTCAAGAATATTTTCAGATGTTCTGCATTGCTGTCATTGTGGTATCTGCTAAAACCACGTGTTTATCGTACCAAATAGATTAAACTATCTTTTCTTCCCAATAAATATACCCTTCCTTTACAACATTGTTTTTCAAGATCCAGTCCTGATCCTTGCAAATAATATTTATTATTAATGAGAACTATTCCTGGTTTTGTTTTGTTTTGTTTTGTTTTTTGCTGTGTGTGTGTGTGTGTGTGTGTGTGTGTCTAGTTTGTTTTGCTTGTTTTCTGGTTTAGTTTTATTCTGGGGTTGGCATAAAAATAGAAGAGTCCTGGGAGGAATAAGAAATATAGATGATGCAAATTCAAGAAATTCTCAGTGAAAAATTCCACTACATGCTTGATTCAATTGTTATTTTCATAGAGACTAGACACTAATTTGAATGGCTAGAGCATTGTGAAAGGAGACAATATGTTTAAAAACTGTTTACCTCTGAAAATATTAAACAATTGCTGAAAAATGATCTCATTAAAAGTACTTTGTTATTAATTAACCACATAAAAAGTGGGTATGCCAAGCATAGGCCCAGAGAAATAAGCCTAGTTAAATTAGACTTCAATTCTTGTCAATTTTATTTTGCAAATTCACGCATTATATCTCTGTTGCCATCATTTTCACACATTCAGCATCCATTTAGCCCACAGTTTTCCAGCATAAGAAGCTTTAATTGAGGAAAAGAGAGGCACACGTAGTCACTGGTGGAACAAGCTTCCTAAAGCCAACATGATGTTCTCAGAGTGCAGCGCTGAAGGAATGATGCTTAGGCGCTCTCCTGGAATGCGCTACAAAACTCAGAAATGTCTAGGTCTTTCTTGCCGACTGTCTCAGCATGCAGCACTAACGGAGATAACTCTTAGGATTCTTGACAAGCCATTAAATTGATTTTCACATAAAATATTTGCTTAGGCATAGGCCTGCAACAGCCTTCCTAGAATGATGGTCTCACTCTTTGACCTTCCAAACCTTGAATGAATGCCTCTAATAGCAGAGTCCAACCAGGATATAAGAAAAGAGATCTGGGAAATGGAGTCATGAACTTTCCCTGTGACATTCAGGAGAGAATTTCGAAGGCAGTGGGGATGCCCAGTTTAGGACAGACTCTATAACAAAGTTGTCCCTGTTGTCAAATCACATTTCACCAGTTGTAAACATTTGAATCAGAATAAAAATATATCTTGCTTCTCACTAACATGAAAACACTCTCAGACATGCTTACCATCTCTTCAGAGAGAAAGCACAGAGTTATTGAAATCTCTTTGTTTGTCTCTAAGTAATGCTCATTCCTTTTCTAGCTTAGTTAAAACACCATTTGGTATCCTGTGACTTAAATACCAAGTTATAGGCTTTCTTAGATCGAATTTGGCCTAAAATCAGAGCCTGAGACCAGGATTTTGTTGCAGCTTGCAATAAAGATTTGAGAGGTTATTCCAAAAAGCTCTGGTAAATAGAAACAGGGAAGTGAAAAGAGCTTATTAATCATGTATTATTAAATCTGTCATCACTGTAGGCAACTGGAATTCAATCCCACTAAGGACCTTCTAAGGAATCACATATGGTGTGCCTCAGAATTATGCCTTTGGGGGACACAAAACTGAAATATTTACTCACTGACACTTGTCTTCCATTAGTGGCAAGTTGCTTCCAGATTGCTAATTCTTAGGAAACTCCAAAAACATTGTGTGCTGGGTCAGGCACAACGGGACTGATAAGGAAGAAAACCTAGAGAATAAGAGAGAGAGATGGAGATTTCAGCATACAGTGAAGCTGCCTAGCCCAGTTGGAGCTGAAGTTGGGACGGGGGGTTGGGAGCAAAGGGCTCTAAAGGCCTCTGCCACAGTCTATTCCTTGTACTGCTGCTCTCCTATCACGCCCACATTAATTCCATTATCTGGCTTGTCAAAGTAGCCACTAGTAAAAATCTCTAAAGCAGCCTTTTCAGTTAGTATAGGAACCTGCTACAGCTGATTCTGAATCCTTATTGATACTCATCTTTTCCTTACTCTATATCCACTATTAATTTTCTTTACCCTCAGCTAGAAATTCATTTAGTTCTAGTTGTTTGGCTTCTGAAGTGATGATCCCTTTATTCCTGAGATCTATAAGCCCTTAGCTCATGGATATCACTATAATGCACTGTATTCTCCCTCCAGGCACAGAGGCAATGAGAGGTGTCCTGTGAATTCCATAAGTTCCACATATACTCCTACCTTGTGCCATTATATTATAGCTCTTTGTAATAATCTGGGCCAATGATGTCTACCGGACTAATATCCTATATCTTTTCTTACTGGTTAATTGACACAAGGATCCCAAAGGGACCAGAGTCAGTTGCAGATTGGTTCCAACACCCATATATTCTAGAGTAACAGCCCTTAGTTAAATACATATAACACAGCTTGGATAAAAATGCCCCAATTCATGTGGTGTCATCACCATTCTAGCATTTTAGTTGAGCTTTTAATAGCCTACTTCAATAATCAGGCCAGCTTTTTCCTGTGATACAGTATACAATGATATCAGAATATCCTGTGTCAATTTTAGTTTCTCGTTCACCACAAAATGAGACCCTTGGCCTGAGGTATTCATGAACTAGAATTGAATGGGTAAATATCATGCTCTGTAAGCCCTTCATGTGTTGACAAAGGAACTCAAACCAAAAATGGAAACCCCACATTTAGAGTAGTATCAACTCCAGTAAATATTAATAAAATAGAAAATACATGAAAATCAGCTTCCCACACTACGTGGCTGGATGGTGACCTTGAGTAATGATGCCATTTCTCAGGCTCAGGGTAAAATTCTGTGGATGAAACAGTGGGCATTTAACAATAGAATTTCAGATAAATATTCCTTAAGAGATAGCAAACTGTTGCATCCATGCATAGCCTTCGTCTTGGCTGAAATGCTACTCCATTCACAGACCCATTCACAAGCACTGGTGTGAAAAACTTATTTTAACATTGTTTAAAGGCCGTGTTGGCTGGTGATTAATTCTCTTAGTTTTTATTTGAGAAAATTTTTATGTCTCTTTCATTTCTGAAGGATAATTTCACTGGATATGGAATTCTAGTTTTTTGTTTTTTGCTTTTGTTTTTCATGTCTTTCAACCATTTAAACAATTTGCTCTAGTCTCTTATTGCTTGCATGGCTTCTCATAAAAAGTCCACTCTAATTCTTAATGTTGGTCTTCCATAGGAAAGATATTTTTATTATTTGGCTACCTCTACGATTCTTTCCCTTTGGTTTTCTGTAGTATGAATGCCATATGCCTTTGTGCAGTTTTGGGGTATTTATTCTACTTGGTTCTCTGAGCATCTTGAATCTGTAGTTTGATATATGTCCTTAATTTTGAAAAGTTCTCTGCAATTAATACTTCAAATAATTTTCTGCTCCCTTCTCTCTTTCCTCTCCCACTAGTATTCGAGTGACATGTATGTTATATCTTTTAAATGGCTCCACGGTTCTTGGATTTTCTGTTCTGGTTGTTTTGTTGTTTGTTTTGTTTAGTTTTTCATTATATTTTTCTTTTTGCATTTCAGTTTTTTTGTGTATCTGTGTATGTATATATGTTATTTGATATTTATGGCAATCTCTAGAATTATAGTTCATGATAACTAGGCATGCTTTAAAACCCAAGTTATTTTATTATAATAAATAGTCTTTAGTTTAAGTACTTGATTCTTTCAATGTTTAACTCAAAAATTTTAAAAAATTATATACCATTATTTTTCATTGATATAAGAATTATTATTAATATTTTGGAAAAGTATTAAATAGACATGCTCTGCCCATCCCAGCAAAATTATCTCCTCCTCTAAGATGTCATATTTCAGAGCTTCAGTGAAGTTTCAGTATTTATCATGTTATTGTAAACTTTCTGTTAGCTATGTTTTAGATACCAGTATTATTTTTAATAGATAAAGAACAAAGTAAATGGTTATTATTTTGTCATACTGAAATGAAAATAAATTCCATTATGGTGTTTACTTAATCTTGATTTCAACAAATACTATTAGGGCCATTTATGTTTTTGAAGGCTTTCAGAAGTTTTTACATTATTTAGTTCTCTACGTTGTTCCATAGCACCCAAAATAGGCATCAACAAATTATTCAAAATAATAGCTAATAATAACATATTATATTGTTTCAAATAACTAGAAGGAGGATATTGAATGTTCCCAACAAAAAGAAATGATAAATATTTGAAATGATGAATATGCTAGTTACTCTGATTTAATCACAATACATGTATTGAAACACCACTATGTAACCTATAAATATGTACAATTATTATACATTAATAAAAAGTAAAAAAAAGAAAAAGAAAAAATATTTTTTGTTGTCAATATTTTCATCAAACACTATTTTTTAAGGTTTTTCCTTTTAGCTATTCACAGTGTCATAGAAAAGGCCTAATAGAATAATTCACTATATAAATTTAAAAATTTCCACTTTGATGAATCCCTACTTATTGAAATCTCTGAATCATTGTTTAAAGTTCTATAATTCTGTTGATATACAGTCCTGTACCTATAACGATGTTCTGATCAACAACTAACTACATATATGAAGATGGCCCCATAAGATTACAACAAATTTTTACTATACCTTTTCTATGTTTAAATATGTTAGCCACACAAATACTTACCATTGCGTTACAATTACCTACAGCATTCAGTACATGCTGTACATGCTGTACAGGTTTGTAACCTAGCAGCAGTAGGCCATGCTGTATAGCCTAGGTGTGTAGGAAGACTATGCCATCAAGGATTGTGAAAGTACTATTTGATGTTCACATGATGAAATTGCCTAACCATGCATTTTTCAGAACTTGTGTCTGATGTTAAGTCACACATGACTATATTGAAGGAAAAAAATGAAATTTGTATTCATAAAAGGGACAGTTGGCAAGAAGATCTGTAATGATACATTTCAAAGTATTATAAAATTAAATTATAGCTCAGAAATTTAATACTTTGTTGTTGGTATTTTTGAAAGTCTACTTCAAAAATAATAAAAAATTACTTCAATGGTATTATATCTTCAGGAAAGCATTTTTCTATAACTGCAGAACAATGGTCCTGTATATTGAAGTTATTAAAGGGATAATCATTTTTAATTATTATTAATATAGACATATTCTATGTAAATTGAATATATAGTAATCTTATATGGTTAAATGCATTTTACTATCCAGCTAGATAATTTCATCACTTGGCATTTTTCTTTATTTTGTATATCATTTGTATTTATTAAATATTATATATGAGCATGTAAATAATATTTTTGCTTAAACCCTGTAACATTTTAGCATCTTGGAGTAAAGAAAATTCTGAACTAATTGATACAGGATTTTACATTAAATATTGAAAACACTTGGGTATTGATATGTAATTATAAACCTTGATAACATCATATTTTAATACAGATATATGGGATAATAAAGAATATTACTATTTAGATATTCTAAACAATATTGTGTAAAATATAAAATTAGAGTAAACAATCCTAAAATTAATTACCACTAGGATCCTGTACTGATCCCTCTGATATTTTCCACTGTGTCCAAATGTCAAGGGACATAATATTTCAAACATGTATTGATGGCATCATACTATTTAACAGAGATTTCTTAGATTGCTATGTGTATTAGATGATTTAATGTATTTTTTAGAACATCCCAGTGTCTCATATATAACGAGACCTCTATTTTAATGCATATAAATAACTATATACATTATATATGCATCATATATGGATACATATGGAATAGACATATGTGTTTGTGTGTGTATATACGCATACACTTTCTAACAAAGCCTAAAACATATGGCACAATTCATATGTACTGGGCCTGCAATGTCTGTATGTTATTGCGATTAAGGTAATGAGAGTTTTCCACTTTTTCTTAGAAAGAGGAAGACAGAATGTATATTTGTATTTATGTACATCATGATTTTTATTGATTACAAATAACTATTAAGCAAATCTATTTCATTTTCATGTTTTACAAAATGTTTACATTTGTGAACTTATAGATGAATCAGACCTCTGTCTATTAAGGACACAGTCTTATATATTTTCTATTTTTTTAAAATATTTATTTGTATTTATTTATAACAATTGTACATATTTATGGGGAACATGTGGTATTTTAATATATGCATACAATATGTAATGACCAGATCAAGGTATTTAGGATATCCATCACCTGAAACACATCATTTCTTTGTGTTGGGAACATTTCAACTCTTCTAACTATTTTTGAAATACGCAATAAATTATTGTTAACTATTTTCATGCTATTGTAATGTCAGACACACAACGAATTCATTCTATCTAACCATATGTTTGTACCCATTAATCAACCTACTTTTACACCCTCCATTCCCTTTCCAGCCTCTGGTAGCAATTATTCTGCCCTTTACCTCTATGAGATCAATGTTTTTTGTTCCCAAATATTAGTGAGAACATGCAGTATTTGTCTTTTGGTAACTGGCTTATTTCACTTAACATAATGACCTTCAGTTTCATCCATGTTGCTACAAATGACAACATTTTGGCTTTTTATGGACCAATAGCATTCCATTGTATATATATACCACCATATTTTCTTCATCCATTCATCTGTTAATAGATACTGGGCTCAATTCCATACCTCGGCTATTGTGAATAGGGTTGCAATAAACATGGGGTGCCCTTTTGATATGCTGATTTCCTTTCCTTTGGACAAATACCCAGTAGTGGGATTGCTGGGTCATATAATAGTTCTATTTTTAATATTTTCAGAAAACTCCATGCTATTTTAATAATAACATATGAATAACAAATTGTTTAAAAACTCATTTTAAGAAGTCATTTAGGATTTCAATTGACTTCAATTTTAAATGTTTGCAGCTTCAAGACTTTAACATATTGACAAGATTATTGCCCCTATCAAGGTCTAGAATTTGCCTCAGGGCAGTGTGATAATGATGCACCATCACAGAAAGAATGAGGTGAGTTTGAATTTTTCTCACTTGCCAAACCATGAAACTTTAGTGAAATTTATGAAAGTAAAAGAATAGAGTTTCTGACTTTTTTCAGTGATGTGTCTTTATCTAATTAGCTCAAATACATCCTCTTTCTTTTTCGACCTATTTCCCCAGGAAATAATTGCTCACAAACATCTCTTCTCCAACTCCTTTAAGACTTTTCATTTCACCATGTAATTCTTGTACTATTAACACATAGACTGCCACACTAGGAAAAAAAAAAAATTTCCCTGAGGCCATGTTTTATTAAAACAAAGCGATCCTTTCTAATTTGTTATTTTTTATTGTTGTCTGTGTGTGAATTACATGCAACACAATCCACCTTTTTAAAATTAAATTGTAAATATTAATTGTAACAATAAGAAGAGCAACAAATAAGATTTTCATGAACCAACTGCCGGCTTTTGCTTCAGGTGGCGATGGCTCAAACTAGCCTGAGTTAAATACAACTCACTATGGCAGTCAATGTGTTAAAACAATATATGTGAATGATATTTCTGCTATTTTTAATCTCTCATGATTGTTTTGCCATAGATCAAAACAGCTCATGCAAGATCCTCCTTTATTAATTTCATTAGTACTTTTAATAGTGGTATCAACTCTTGAAATAAAACAAAAATTAGGATATTTTTAATCACATGCACACCCTCTTTCTCATTCTGTCTCCTAACCTCTCCTTTCTTACCTTAGTTATTGTGTTCTTTTCCAGTTAGTGCAACTTTAGATCCTGTGATGTTCATCACTTCTGGGCACTTAGAAACACAAAGCTTGGATGTGTTCTGATTAAAGTCTCAGCCTGGTTTAACTCCTCGTTCTAAGCATAGAGTTGTGGCTTGGCCTGGTTGTCGCACAGGCAGTCTACTTTGAACAGTCACAGACGGTACTCAGCATTAGCTCATTAACCTTGGGAATGGCCGTTTGTTGCATGCAAGAAAGCTCTGTGTGTGTCTTCACTTTGTGGGATGAGTGAGGGTTGTAATTTGTAAGAGGATTCCAAATTACAAAAGTAGGCAGAGTAATCTCCTGACTGGAGACAGAGCTGGAAATCAACCTCCCTTTGTATGGTGTCATGAAAATGCCTGTTAGACATTTAAAGGTTCTCTCTGAAGCAGTAAGTCTGGTCACTATTGCTCATTAATGTCTCAGCTACTGTTATATGGGTCATGGTAGCTTTTCATATATTGCAAATATCCTAAGTCAGTCACATTCAAATTTGCCACCCATTTTAAGATTTGCATGTGTTCCTTGACTCTTGTAAAATAAAACAATATATAGCATTTGCAACCAAAGGGCTTATGGAAGAAAGATACCATCAGAGTTTATCTTACATATGGATGTAAGTTATATATTACATATGGATGTAGTATACAAACACACACACAGACAGTTTTCCTCTCTTTATAATAATCTTGCATGTAGCAGCTGCTGGTGCAATAACATACAATTGTTTCTATGAAAAAATTATATTTTTATTTACTTTTCCCATTTTTTTATTAATTAGATGAGAAGAGACAAAACTGCTAGTTCAATTTCTATGCAATTAGCTTCCCAAATGAAGAATTACTTCAAAATTATTCACAGTAATTGAGTAATTATTGATTCACTAAAAGAATCAAGTATAATGTCTACTAATGATGATAGTTACATACATAGGCAGTGGAAAAACATTGGTTTTTTAAAATATTTCTATGAAATATTTTATCAATGGAGCTAAAGATTTTTCTTATTTTCATTGATCCTTTTTTTTCTGTCAAATAAGCATGATGTCATGTAGTTAGCTGGAAGTTTCTGTAAAATGTCTATAAAGTCTGAGACAAATTTAATTTTAGAAATAAAAACAAATATGGGAAAAGTTGAATGAGTTTATATGGGAAGAAACTCACTAAAGCGCTAATTAAATTAACTGTACCATAAAGAAAGAAAGAAGAGGAAATACGTTTATGAAATCTGTTGTAGAATTTTCTTCCCAATTTGAGAAATTAACTCACAAATATAAAACATAATACCTTTGAGCTTAGTAATAATTAACTTTATGGCCTTTGTACTTAAGAGTTAAAATTTTCTAATAATGGCAGAAGGAAGCTACATCAATAACAATCATAGTTCATCCCTGAAGGACCATAAAATCTCTAGATACACAACATACATATAAATATAATCACATTGATCTTTGCAACTTTACTCAAAAACATAAATTATATATATTTGTTTGACTTTGTATTTCAGTATTTATATAACTTCTAGTACCATAGAACAGTGCATTTCCATAAGGATACTATTTTCTTGTGGAAAAAATCCTAGTATTTTAATTTTTTCTATCATATTAAAAATTAAACAACACACAGACAATATTTCTCATGATATTTTACTTTCTATATAGGCAATCCTCTCCATTGCATATGCTTAAGAGAGCAAAAATGAAAGTTTCATGAATTTCATATGTCTTACACTTCTTTCTGTTGTATACTTGCACTTGGAAAAGGCAAGGTTTGTATAAAGGCATCCCTGAGGCAGATAGTTGAATTATTACATAAATTGCATACCCAGTAAAACTAATTTATACACACCCTTAATAGCTGTAAAACTGGATTTGAAATAAGACTTTCTTTCCTGTTTTTATTTTTATTTTTTTATTTTTGTCTTCTAGAATTTTGGCTATATCTTTAAAGCAAGAGAGAAAGGAGACATGTACCTCCCATAATATTAAAAGGGAGCGAGGCAGAGTGACAGAACAGGTTCTAGTCAAGGTCTTACGAAGGAGTGATCACATTGGTCTCTCATGTTTAATCTTTACAAAAAGAAAGTTAAACATTCATTAGGATCAAGGATTCTATGAAGAATGCTGTCATTTTTAGCCTCAAGATATGTTTTGGAGACATTTGCACGCAAATGGAAAAAAACATCTATCTCTCTATATGGATACTGCTGAATTAAACATCATATAGGTTGTT
>CAUYMX010023082.1:0-41973 GCA_963573855.1 Lepilemur septentrionalis
GGGCATAGTGGCACATGCATGTAGTCCCAGCTACTTGGGAAGCTGAGGCAGAAGGATTGCTTGAGCCCAGAAGTTTGAGGTTGCTGTGAGCTAGGCTGACGCCACGGCACTCACTCTAGCTTGGGCAACAGAGTGAGACTCTGTCTCAAAAAAAAAAAAAAACAACTCAAAAGTGAAAAAAAAATTATAGGGGAAAGATAACCATGGGCTTAGGAGGCTTAGAAGCCTCCAGGAAGGAGGAGAACTGTGACTTGGGCTTCAGAGGATTCATGAGCAGAGCCAGCTACATAATTTGCAGGGTTCAGTGCAAAGTAAAAATGCAAGACCCCTTGTTCAAAACTTATTAAGAATTTCTAGACAGCAAAGGCAGATTCATAAACCAAGCATATGGCTCTTCTGAGTGTGGGGCCCTACGTGGCTATATAAGTCACACACACTTGAAGCCAGCTCTGTCCATAAGCTGTAGAGAGAGGACTTTAGCAAAGGCAAGACAACAAAAACACAAAACTGCCTGTAAAACTATGTTTTGTTTTTCAAAAAACAATCCTTGGACTATGGGGACTTGGCAAGATGGTGAAGATCTCCATAAACACTAACCTACCTCTCTTGATGATTCTACCACTGGCTGGGAAATCACCAGAATCTAGAAAGCAAAGGGCAGTGTAACTGAGCCCCAGTGCAAAATCCTCAAATGCAAACTCTGCAAGGAGAATGTAGGCTTCTGAAAGAATTCCCAGCAAAATACAAGAAATATATTAAGATTACAATGACTAGTGATAGTGCCTAATTTCGTACTTACCCACAATACTAGAGTATTCATCAGTCTATCAATGCTTGTCCTTTTAAACTTTGTCTTACCGCTGTTCTGCATTAGTTTAGTGTCAGGACCTGCAAAAAAAAAAAAAAAAGTAAATAACAACTTTGAAATTATTAGATTATGTATTAGTATTATCAATTCATACTCATATCAAATGTTTCTGAAAGAAAAAAGTATGTTTCATATTTTTTCTTTACAGGGACAAAATTGTACATAAACAATTCAGAACACCAAGGTCAAAAATGGGCAACATATTATGCCTTAAGAAGTCCAATTCTAGATCTGTTTCCCAAAAATATTTGTGGTGCCTTTAACAAAGAAACTAGAATAACTCCAAAAATCACATTAGCAAGTAATTTAAACATTCACTGTGCATTGCATATTATACAAATAATATGTACTTTTTAAGGGCAAGAATTGTCTTTAATCTTGTGTTAAACTTATTTCTGATGATATAACGGTGCTTGTTCAAGGAATTCTAAGAATATTATAACTGCTTTAGAAGTAGGTTATTAAATGATTAACAAAGCAGAATATAAAAATACATTGCTAAGGAAATTCCTTGTGGACCAAGAAAATGCTAAATAGAAGCGATTAAGTTTTAATTAAAACTAATTTCTCCAGTGTTCCCTTTCCACATAGTCTTCTCATGATCATCAGTCCATGTAGCCACATAACATAGCAGCAAAGAGGAAATGAAAGGATAAAACAGAGGCACATGCGAAATCATATACCACTGTAGAGGTCAGGGAGGGATACCCACAACCTTAGAAGACTTTCCTTTACTTAAAAGACAAATCGAAGCAAAGATTGGAGACTTGTAACAATTTATTGTCTTCAGTTGTAAAGTGTACCCCAGAGTCCTATTCCTAGCTACTGTTGTGTAAAGACCACCCGCATTTTCTCAGAATCGTTTATTAAAATCATATGGACATTTAGGGTGGAAAATATTTCTTTTATAGTAAAGATGACAAAAACCAAATAAAGTTTGTGATTGCTAAAAACTGAAGTATTCACAGACCAGTTTGGTGCTAAAATTTACATTTCTTAGGCACACAAACACACACATACTAACAAAGAATCCACATTAGGGGTTGTTAAGCAGTTACCTAAATATATCCATGCATGTTTATATACACATCTCTACTTCCCCTCATAGTCCAAGATCTTTAAAGCATTGTCTACATTCAACACCCCTGTGTCCTCATCTCCCACTCATTACTCAACCTAGTTTCTAGACCACTCACTACACCAAAACAGACCGAGTGTTATCATTAACATGCTCCATGACTTCTTGGCCTCTCAGCAGCCTTTGACACTGTTGACTGTTCCACCCTTTTGAACCACACTCTTCCCTTAGCTTCTGTGTTACAATGTCCTCCTGCTTTTCCTCCTACGTCTTTGGTAGTCCCTTCTCTGTCTTCCATAATGCTCACTCCCTCTACCCAGCCATAAAATATTGCAATTCGTTAGACTCAGACATAGATCACCTTCCCTTCTTACTTAATCCACCTTTCCTGGGCAATCTTACCGAAGACCATAGCTTTAAGACCATTAGCTTTAATAACAGAGACCAAATGTATATATCCACCTCATACTGCTCCTCTGAGCTCTAAAGCCATATATTTAAATCTATGTATTTAGTTGTCTACATGATATCTCTACCTGGATCTTTCTAATGTCCTTCAAATGGCCCTTGTCCAGTCTAGCTTGTGATCTTCCTCCAAAATTCTTATCTCAGCAAATGGCATCACCATCCATCCAGTTGTGAAGGTTGGGAGAAGCCTAAATGTCAAAGTTGATAACTCTTTCATCCTGATCCTCAAATCTGGTCATCAAAGCTTGCCAATTCAACTTCCTCAAAAGTTTCTGCATTTCTCTCTGTTTTCATAATCCCCACTATAATCCAAAGTGCCATCATCTCTCAACTGTAAATGCCTAATAACTTTGTCTCCCTGCATCCACTGTGTCCCCAAGACTAATCAATATTCTCTTCCTCCCCTACCCTAATCAGGCACTCCTTCCAGAACCTGCTGTCTATTTGCAAACATTATAAACACTACAGGCAAGAATGAACCTTTCAAATTTAACACATACACACCTCACCTGTTTAAAAATCTCAATGGCCTCCCCAAGCTCTTAGGATAAAGACCAAAATTCTGGATACAGACCACAAAGTCCATCTGCATGGTCCAGCCCCTATTCGTGTCTCCAGTCACAGATGCATCTCCATCCTCTGTGCTCTCCATGCCCCACACCAGCCTTCTTTTGTGACCTCACTCTCCTCACTCCTACCACAAGACTTTGGCCCAGGATATGCCTTCTGGTTTGAGATTAATGTCTGTCTGTCTGTCCGTCCGTCTGTCTGTCTGTCTGTCTCTCCCTCTCTCTCTCTCTCTCTCTCCTAGTATCCTACCATGCTGAGAACCACATGAATGAAAGCACTGCATTTGTTCTTGTACATATTCTTAATCACCAATAATTAGCAAATGCCCAGCATATAGTAGGCACTTAATAATTAATTTTTAGTACATTAATTTATTGAACATCTGCTACGTTTCAGGCACTCTGCATATGTGCTTTTAATCTATTATCTCAGCTAATGCTTATAACAACTAATGCATTAGGTACTATTATCCTCAGTTCACTAATAATGAAAGTGAGGCTTAAAGAATTGAACTTGCCTGAGATTTCTCATCTAGCAAATGTCAGAGCCAGAATTTGAACCTCAATCTAACTCTAAAGTTCTTGTTCTTAACTACTATTTTTAAAAACCATATGAATGTATAGCCAACCAATATATATTTAAGACAATGGCTCATTCAGCATCCTAACAGGAAACAAATGACACATTGAACAAAGATAATTGGAGGAGGGTTTATTTATAAAGAAACTCTTTATAAAAGTGTGGGTGGGGTTAGAGGGGAAGCAAAAGGTCAGTGCAATTACCAGAAGCAATCAAGCTGCTTCTCTACCTAAGCCAAAAGCAATGAGGGGAGAGAGTGGTTACCGGACCGTAAGAGAAACAGGTGTGTAGAGTTTGCAGCCTTACAATGAGGGGTCCAGCCAGCCTGAAGTGACCACACAGGAATGTAGCCTGGGGGAGTGAATACTTTGACCTTAATCTTCTTTCTCCTTTTGATCTCTCCCCAGGAATACCCAAGACAGGGCCCCACTAAAAGCCAAAGTTCAAAGAAACCAATCAGATAGCGTAAACCAAACAAGTAAGACTCCAGGGGTAGAAAGAGGAGTGGCAAGGTTGAGAGGAGATCTGGAGCAAATGGAAGACACCCAGCACAAAAACCTACTGTGCACCGAGAGGGTGCCGAGTCCTATAGACTCTGTACGTGAATAAGATTCTTGTGCTCAGAAACAAGATTTTATCTCTTTTCTTTTTTTCTTTTTTCTTTTTTTTTTTTTTGAGACAGAGTCTCACTGTGTTGCCTGGGCTAGAGTGCTGTGGCGTCAGCCTAGCTCACAGCAACCTCACACTCCTGGGCTCAAGCAATCCTTCTGCCTCAGCCTCTCGAGTAGCTGGGACTACAAGCATGTGCCACCATGCCCAGCTAATTTTTTATATATATATATATATTTTTTTTTTTTAGTTGGCTGATTAATTCTTTTCTATTTTTAGTAGAGACGGGGTCTCACTCTTGCTCAGGCTGGTTTTGAACTCCTGATCCACCCTCCTCGGCCTCCCAGAGTGCTAGGATTACAGGCGTGAGCCACCGCGCCTGGCCGATTTTATCTTTTTTCTTGACCAGAAAAGAAAAGGCATATACCAGACCTCACTGTTAATGTATATTAGACTTTCATAAATCATAGGTTTGTAAAATAAACCATATCTGTGTCAATTATTAAATACATTCCTTGCACAATTCTTAGAGGTAGGTATAACTAGAGTAATAATACAGCAAGAATAGTTAATAATTCATTTGGGATATTTTTCATATGATCTAAGTGCTCACCTGGAACTAGTTCTCCAACCAAATGACTCAAGACTCAGCAGTCTATGACACTCATCTGTTCAACTCTGACACTGTTGAAACCAACCACTAATTCTTCTGCTGGCCATTATTCTAGTTAAGCTTTCCGATAACATTTGTGGCCAGACTAAAGTCAAGGCAGGTATGCTCTGCTTTACAAAATATCCTCCTGATAAAGGTCCCCTGCCAGTGAACATCCAGCCTACAGCACAAAAGAAGAGGAGTTTCCCTTTCTCCACTGCCAAGTTCCAAAGAGCAGAAAATCTTCCCCAGCTCCCAGCCTATGGAGCAGGCAGTGTGTTCTGAATTGAATTTGAAAGGAGGAAGAAGCAAGCAAAGAAAGGAAGATAACATTTGTTAAACATCCTCCTCCATGTGCATTATCTCACTGAGCCTTTACAATGACTCTAATGTATTCATTATTATCCCCATGGTACAGCAGCAGAAACTAAAGCTTAGGAGGTTTAGGTAACCAGGGCTTATACTCCTACAGCTGGTAAACAAATCTGAACCCAGATCTGCCTGATCCAAATTCCATAAACTGTTATACTCCCTTGGAGGGTGACCTGCTCAACTCACCACCCCACTTCCTTGTAAGTAAGAGGATTTTCCCAGAGAGACAACCTTATGAAGGAGAACTTGGCTGCTCACGGGCTCACAACAGCTGTCCTAGCATGACATGCTGTAGCTGAACTACAGTCCTGAGTTAGTCATTCCAAACAAGATCTTACAAATGCAAACAAAACACTGGGCTACAGCCCAACCCTCGGATGAGGCACCCCCGTTTCTATGATGACAGGGAGCAAATCAAGAGGGTATTTCCCATCAGAAGACCTTCAAGAAGTTTCCCCATCTTTAAGCAGGAAGGTAAAGGGAGGTTTACAGACAAACCTAGCTCTCTTTCTCTGTGTGTAAAGAGGATGCAAATAAGGAAATATATAATCATAAGTTTATTTTCCTGACTGAAAAATAAAAGCATCTGATGAGAGAATCATGAAACCAGATTCATCCCCAGACAAAAGTACATATTCTGCCTCATTTCTAGGGATTTCCCAAGTCCTTGCAATGGCAACGCCCCAAGCAGCAAGAGCCTTGCTAACACCCACAGCTGAGAGCATTTAATAAAAATTGGGAAGACTTTTCTAGGTTCGGAACTCTTTTGAGTCTTTAATGAACATTTTGTTGTTATTGAGGAAAGTCAGTTAAGGAAAACATTCTGATTTTGATTGCACATACAGTCAACGGGCCCAAAATGCATACTAATTTGGTGTCACAATAAACAGGATTTTTAAAATCAAGGGCTGGCAATGGAAGCAATAGCATACTTTCAGTGGCTTTACAAAATGGTGCTACTATCAGCTTCCTTAGTAAGAGAAAGCCACCTTGGGCCTACAGAGATGAAGCAGAGAAAGGAAATATGGTGGGCAAGAGGAGTGGGAGGCACCTCACCCCCATCACGCACAGTCTTTCCAGAACCCTCTCTTCTGTTTACAAACAGTAGAAACAGCTATGGGATATAAACAAAAACGATGGCAAGATCTTCCAGAAGACTGTTCCAAAAGGGCTGCTTGACCTTCACAAACTACAAAATTAACAGCACAGAGAGGGGTTTGCTTTCATACTCTTATCCACTTTAAAGACAGGTTGATTAATACACAGAATGACAGAGATGATTGGCAAAGGGTGAATAAAGAGAAATCCACCACCCACTGCGTAACCTGTGTCATGAAGGCCCCGGCCTCCTTAAAAATAATTTCAAGCTGTCAATGGTTTCTCATACAGTGGGGCCACCCTGGACTATTTTCAGAGTGATGGTGTCTTCCCCTGGTGTCCTGCACTCTGAAGTTAACTCCAGAGTAGTACTTTGCGTGGCATAAAGGCATTGTGCTCATTGGAACTTGGAGAACCTTAGGCTGTGCTGATCCCTATTGCAGGAAGGGTTTCTTCACATGGATCTGGCCCTGTGCTGCCAGCTGTACCTGCAAAAATAACCATCCCAAAACACCAGCTGGTGTTCCTCAGGACGCAGCCTCTCAGGATTATCTTCTCATTGCTGAGGGGGTGCTTGCTGTCCTTCCACGAGAGGACTCCCGCGAATTTATCTAACTTGTTGTTCGGTGCCTCACAGACAACAGTGCCTGGAAAATAAAAAAAAAAAAACCTCTTTATGACTCACCCCAAACTCTCTTTAGAATCCCATAGTACTATTTTACCACCAGCTTCTAATACACAGTACGTTTCCCTCTCTCTTAGATAGCACAGTGTTGCACACACGGGATTGTGCTACAACAATCAGCAGGGAGGGACAAAGATGGAAATCCATCAAATATTTTGAAACGTAGCTTTCTGTGCTAGCCAAACAAGCATAGAAACCTCAAGGGACCTGAGATAGTTTTTCCTTTTAAAAAAATTGCTTATCTTTACTTCTAGTTTGTAACAAATAATTTTTTAAATGATAAAGCAGTGACTGTCCTAGGACTTGCTCTTATTTCGTCTTTTAACTGAATGTGAACTTTCACGCAGGTTAAGATGGCATACTTCTCATTTCACAACAAAAGTTAATCATCTTCCTGGGCTCATAATCGGGATTTCAGAGGCCTCACTTTATTCCACCCCAGAGAAACCTGGGCCTGGTTTGCCACATGTGTCTGAGAATGCGTGTGATTTCTTTCAGCTGTTCCATGCTTCTTATCTTGATTAGATTCAGAGTTCTGGGGACTCTCAGAGGCACCATATAACTCGCCCAAAACTGTCCAGAAATGTTTCTAGTTTCTCTAATTCCAAGCCCATTCCAAACCAAGGGCAAGCCCATTCCACATCAATGAATCAATTTGTTCCATTATTTCAATCAGAAAATAAACATTCAGGGTGGGGGTTCTCTAGATAAAAAAAGAAACCAGAAATAATCTTTTATGGACCCTGTCCCAAAACATAATTATTAGATTAATATACATTTCCATTGCAAACAGGTGAGGTTAAATCTTTAGAAGTAATGAGTGCAAAGACATGAAAGACAGAAAGAACAGAATGGAGACAGGAAGGAAAGAGGGAGGGAGAAGAGGAAGGAAAAGAGAGAGGGAAGGTATGAAAAAGGAGGCTGTCAGTGGATCCAGTCCAGGTTCAAACCAGAGTCAGGTGTGAGATTAGTACCTACAAGGTTCTCTCTCTCAAAAACTATAAAAATACATTTATTTAATCAGAAGTCAAAGGGCAGTTGGAACATAAAATGTAGCTTTCAGAAAATAAAAAGGGAAGCATATCTTCCTCATTGGTTATAGGGAAAGGCGATCAGATGAGCCTAGAGAACCTCTGTATTATGCTCATTCTACCTACTCTCTAAGCTGCCTTCTGAACTTAAAGATGCTTCTTACATGGGTTCCCTTTTTTCCTAGGATGCTATGTTTTCCATTTCAAACTCTTAGACACAGGGCTGGGCACATGGCTCACGCCTATAATCCCAGCACTTCAGGAGGCCAAGGTGGGGGGTTGAGACCAGCCTGGGCAACATATGGAGACCCTACCTCTAAAAAAAAAAAAAAAGAATGATAAAAAAAAATTAAAACTCTTAGACATAGGGAATAGCAGCCAGTTACCACATGGCCTCATCACTCCTGACCAACCAGATTACTAACTCTAACAAATCTTCCACTAAAAAAGCAAAAACAAAATCCTGAAAGGAATGCAGGACTCACAGCCTCCGGACTGCTTTTTCAACCTCCACCTGCCTTTCCCCAGTATAACAAAAGTACTGCCTAAAGAGTCCCCACTTGAGCACTCACTGGCAGCTTCCCAGACATCCACTGCTAAATGACAGAGAGCTGGCAGGAGGATTTGGATAAGGCAAATAACCTTACTAAGGGAAGTGGCTGAATTCTGGTTAGCTCCATTATTGCCTATCACTGACACTAAAAAGTAAATTAAAACTGATTTAAACTGGCTCAAGTTATTTAGAGAATTGCATTGTGGATGAGGAGACTTTTTGTAAATTCCCAGTATTCAATACCTTTTCTTCTTGACCAATGATTTTGTTCCTGAATTGTAGAACTTTGAGTTGGGTATCACCAGCAAAACCTACATTAAAATAACAAGTTGACAGCAACCTTTAAAGTTTCTTCCAGTTTCTTGACCCAAGACTCAATTTCTCAGGCTTCAAACTTGGCCACTTTAAAAAAAAAAAAAAGTGCTTTGGGCAAAAACAATGTGATACACAATCCCTGCCAATAGGAATATAAAAAACAGGCTCATTTGATCATTTTTATTGTCTCAAGCAAAGACTGACATGGAGGCAAATACAGCCTTGAACATGTTGGCTCCCTCCTCCCTGGCCCCAGGGCTTATCCACTTCTGGCCTCAGACCAAGGGTGTGGTTCTAGACAGGAACAGGCAGCAAGGCCAAGGGGTTCTGCCTGGGTTCTTGGAGGCCAAGCCCCAGTTCAGTCTTTCTCGAAGAGTGTGGTCCCAGTGATGTAAGCACTAAATACAGGACCCAGTCAAAACAAAATGGCGGGAACAAAGCCAAACTACATTCTTTTTAATCATCAGATGTGCTCAGCTTCCCCTTTCTCAGCCCTGTTGGCATAGAACACAAGCTTCCCAACTTCTTTTTTACCTTTTTCCAAAAGGGGTGAACAGTTTCCTTTGCAGGGAGTACTGTATTCTCATAACCTGTTATACTGTCTACATGGTAGGATCTCAGTGAAGATTTGTTGAAGAGATGGACAGAAAAAAAAAAATTCACATGGTTTCAAGAGAGGGGTTAGGAGTGAGATGGGTATTAGGGCAGATCTAAGATGAAGGGGAAACTGGGTATATGTTTATGGTAGTAATGATACAGGGGGTTAGAAGACCAAACAGCCAAGCCACAGTGAGTGGCTTACATTGGCCTAAGTCTAACGGGAGGCACATACATCTGAGAACAGTGAGAAAAGGTGGGAGCATTAAAGGACAGTAGATGCAACCAAAAATAGATCCTAGCCATAAGGCATAATAAGGACTAGGGGAAAACTCTCTTCCTCCTATTGCTAGTTGTATTAGAGAAGAGAAAGAGGCAGTAAACAGTCGGTTTGACAACTGATGAGGAAACAGGTTAGGGAAAATAGCACTGTTCCTCACATGGTCATTTACTGAATACAAGTTGAGAGGACAAAGTCATCTTTAATGAGAAATAATGCAACTGGGGGAAAAAAGTCATGTCAACAATGAAGTATAAATACGATCAAACTAGCTGGTCACATTTGTTTGCCCTCTAAAGAGAAAGGACATGAAAGTAGATAGCAATTCATCCATATTATAATCACACAGAAATAAATGCTCTAGACCCATACTGAACAAAATCTACAAGATCTTACTCTGGACTTTCCTCAGCATTCTAAATTTAGTCAACTGGATTGTTGGCTAATTACCAATTCGATAGACTTCTCAAACTAAAGCATTTACCTCAAAGTGGAAATCTGTAGTTTATCATAAAAGTGGAACTCAGTGCCCAGTTTCCTATGATTTTCCAGAGAAGTTGACTTCATTTCTTTATGTATATTATTATTCACAATATTTCTTGATTATCTGCCCTGCAACTCTTCTGTAAGACAAATTATCCATTGAATAAGACTATTGCCATTCAAGAATTTCTCTAGCCAAGAGCTTCTTGGAATGTAGGGCATTGCCCAGTACTGATCGCCCTGATGATTGTGACAAATATTTATTTTTTTCTTAGAAAGAAGAGTATCACCTTCCTATTTTCTAAAGCCTCATTTTTTCTTCAACCATTAAGCCTCATTACCACCGTAATGGCCATGTCAGCACAGCAGTGAGGAGGGAAATTATTCTTCACATTTCTACAGGCAATCTGTGTCTCATGCATTAGCTGTGCTGTTGAGCTGTGCTCCTGTCCAGGTGAATGGAAAGTTATCCAGTAAGGTAAAAAAAAAAAAAAAAAAAAGTCACAAGATGCTAACCAAGTTGTTTTTTTTAAAACCAAAAAGAAAAGCTTATTTTTCTGTGTTTTAATTACACACATGCTATTCTTTAGAAAGAACCACAAAATACACAAGGATTCCTGAATAAAGAGTCAACCTTTCCCTGGTTCAGAATTCAGTATTAACAGTCATACAAAATATGTAAACTTGTCATGAATTGCAAAAAACAGATCTCAGTCCAGTCAGTAACAATATGCAAAAGATTCTTAAACACATTTCTACAATTTACATCCGGGGCTTTCCCCAAGGCATAAGAATGTCTAGTTTACATAATAATAACTGACAAATATTTCCAGTTACTTATTTGCAAAAGCTTTTCAATTCCCATAAGACTTTAACATGAAAATCAAGGCCCAGTCTATTTACTTTTATATTTGTTAAAATATTAGACCAAGTTATATATCTTTTCTTATAAAATTCAACAGACCATATATCATTGTTTTCTGATGTTCAAAATGTATAAAAATATTTACATGAGAACTTTTCAAATAAATGGATTTACCTACCAAAACCCAACTCTCTTGTGTGTACTGGTCTCTATGTTTGGTCAACTCTTCTGTAAATTCTTATCAGGGATCCTGACATTCAAAATCCTGAGAACATTGCTACTTTTTAAAAAATCTAATGACATCATCCTAGTCCTGCATGGACTTGATCTCTGGTAATTAATTTTGCACCTTTAGATTTAGAATATTTTAAAAATTTATTTCCTACCCTGACCAGGAGCTAAGCTGCTGTGCTAAATTTCTCTAGCTCTCCAATGCTGTTCTTCAGCTTATAGTTTAGAACCTGGAGTTTTTTGTCCTTTGTAGAATAGGCTTTGCTAGCAATCCAGGGTTCATATTCTGACTCCTCCACTTAGTAGCCATATGACATTGGGAAAGTTATTCAATTTATCTGGGTCTCAGATCCCTTACTGATAAATTGGCACTAACGATAATCTCTTCCTTCAAGATCTGTAAGGATTTAATAAGATGATGTATGCAATTACTAAGCACAGTGCTGGATACAAACATCATGTTTAGGACTTAAGAATTTTAGGACCTTTACCTTCTTAAAGGCTCCTTTGGAGATAAGCCCTAGTTCAAGTGTTTCTTCTCCCTGCAATATAAGCTCTGTGAATGCAATGCCTAGGTCTGACTTACTGGCCACTGTATTCCCAGGCTTAGCAAACCCCTTGGCATTGTGTTAAATATACATTTGCTGAATGATTGACTTGGTGAGTATATAAATGAATGAAGAGGTAAACTTATGCAATGCCTAAGGAGGCCACCAGTAAAACACTGTCCTTGGGTATAGATACAAGAGTAGAGAGGCAGGGAGACTTACAAGGGACCTCTGATGCCCAAACCATCTCAGTTTTGACCCTACGTGTTCCTAGTTTGGAGTTCCCAGTGGGGACTTCTTTAGGGATAGGAGTGGGAAAATCAGGCCTTTAGATACTTGGGAGATGTGAACTTATGATCCAAGGACAGAAAACTGAAGCTTAGTGCTGGAGAAAGTATTTTGGCAAGTCTCAAAAGAAAAACCACAGAGTAACCAGAAGCAAAAATAATGCCATACCCACATTTGCCCAGAAGTCACAAGCTAAAAGATATACTTAGCACAGATAAAGCACGGGAAAGGGCGTGCCTCACATACCTGTCTCGTCTATTACACTTTTCCAAAGCTGGCAGAGCATTTCCAAATGTGCACAAGGCTGATATCATATGTTAACTTAAACTAAAATATTTAATCAAAATATCTGGTTTTGATTCCCGTGACTCAAGGAAGTCTTTTTCTACTCACCCGAGGAAAACCTGGAATCTATTGATATTTCATTAGGACAAAGGTGAATAAAGGAGACGATAAACAGGGGGTAGGAAAAGGATAGTGAGTAAAGGGATCAAGTACCTTGATAACACATGTAGAAAATTTTTATAATTCTACATGCTTCATTTTGCATCTTGTCCTGAGGAGGTGCTTAGGAGTCTATTTATTATAGACTTATGCTAATTCACGTGGAGGGAGTGATGAAAACAGACAAAATAAAGAATGACAGAAAGAGAGACACTGAAGGTAGGGAAAATAACTAACATGAAGAGTGGAAGAAGAAGATGAAAAAAGAACAGTAAGAACGTGCACAAAGGAAAGAATGGCAGGAGGAGAATGGTGAAATAGGGCAGTTGGAGAACTGTGTGGGTAGTGTATGGTGTGCGAATGTGTGTGTGAGAGGCAGAGAGATTGAAACTGAAATGTGTAAACTACAGCTTGAAAAGAGGTGGATGGAGAAAGAACTGAAGGCTACAGGAAAGCAAAGGCAATTGTGGGAGAGATTTAGAGTCTGTTCATTGTCCTAACTCTTTCAAAGACTTTTCTATACCACATCTTGCGTCACCCTGTGGGTCTTCAAATTTTGCTAACAAGGGAAATCTAATTTGTAGATTGTATCTAATTTATTTCCCCATAATCCATCTATTCACTCTTCAGATGCTTTCTTGGAAACAGGAAATCACATTTTAATAAGGATAAACCCATAAAACACCATGTTGCCTTGAACGTTAAGGTAGGTTAAAATTGCAACCCAAGATTTAAGAATGAGAAAGTAAATTTGGCAGAAACCTGGCTTTTAGCCCAGCAGTGTACCAGCCTCATGAATTTGGCATTACATGTTTTCTGAAAAGTGACCACAGTTTAAATATACATAATAGAAAGGAGAGGTCTGTCTTGCCCTTATTTGGGAAAACAGGTATACTTTGGAGATTCGGTGAGTTGCCTATTCTGTGTGAAGGAAATTTAGGTCACATCTAGCATAGTAAGTACGTATCCTGTCATTGACTTACATGGTCACAATTCTTGGAGGGAGTGGTAGAGACAGCTGGAGCTCAACAAATGTTCACATTTTCTATTTTCCAGCCTCCCTTGCAGTTAGGCCGGGGCCAGATGACTCATGCTAGCCAATGAAATATGAGAGGAAGTAGTAGTTAAAAGCCAGTGTGTCTCTTTCACCTCACCTTTATCCTGTTCTATCTGTGCAAATCTTAGTCCAGGTACCATGGCTACAAGAAGGAGAAGGCCACTCAACCCACATTAGAATGTGACATGAGCAAAAACTAAAGAAAAATAAAGAAAGAAAGCTTTACTGTGTTTATGCCACTAAGATTTCAGGGTTGTTTGTAACTGCATTATAAGAACCCTACAAATCATGAATTTCTACCTCCTCATAGATTGACAGAGGTATAAAAGTACAATTCTGCCAGGAAAGAAATGAGTAATAGTGAATTATATTTAGGTTGCCCTTTTAGGACTCCATAAATATTCAATGAAGTATTTTAAGTAAGTATTTTGATGCATGAACACAATTTACTTTTCTTGGATTCACATAACAGTAAAATTTCATTGAAAAAATTACTTAGTAGAAAATGTGTAATTTGTTTTATGCTAATCAAAATATTTCTTAGACCATTCAGTTTCCTGGCTATTCCTCTCACTTAAATCTCAATTTGGAAGAATATTTTTTTTTCTATAAACATTTGTTACAACAACACTCATATGAGATTAAAATATTAACAGAATCCAGGCAGAGTTTACAAGCGAACACAAAGCACAGGCAATATAAGCTCTAAGATATACAGTGGAGAATTGTACAACATATACTTGACTTGACTATGCTTTAACCCGTGGGATCATGCTAAGACCCTTGTCCACATTTTCCTGTAGTGGATCCCCCCAAAAAATGTTTTAGAAGATCATCTCAAACTCATAAAGATTCATTAATAAATAAAACCTGTATGGAAATATTAATATTTAGGGCCAGACTTACAAGTGAGTAAAGCAAGACACCATCAAAGAGTGGCAGGAAGGCTTCAAAGAGTCTCCCTACCACCTGCCATGGCACCTAAAATCCTATCATCCTCTTCCCTGTGACTCTCGAAAGATTTTGTTTCTCTGTGGTCTCTTAATCATGAAATGCATGTATCACTACAATGGACAATACCTAGAGGTCATTCCCTGAATACTTAAGTACAACTTTAACAGAAAAGAACAAGCAAGGCAAACCATGCTGAGCAGCAGGGGACTGGGTTGAGTGGTATGAAGATGGAGATGATAAAACCATGCTCTAAAATAAAGGGCAGCAGATGATCAACTGATTAATAAATCAGAACATTCTTCCTGAACACCTACTATCCTCAAGACATTATGCCATCCAGGCACTATGTGAGGTATAGCAATACATGAGGCAGGATGACTGTCTTCGTGAAGTTTGCAGTCTAGTATTTGGTCTTTGTTATGGAGCCAGAAAATGGTTGGGTGGTTAGACCTAGAGCTAGAAATAAAAGTGTGGGCTAGGCGCGGTGGCTCACACCTGTAATCCTAGCATTCTGGGAGGCCAAGGCGGGCGGAACGCTCAAGATTGGGAGTTTGAAATCAGCCTGAGCAAGAGTGAGACCCCGTCCCTACTAAAAATAGAGAGAAATTAATTGGCCAACTAAGAATATATAGAAAACATTAGCCGGGCATGGTGATGCATGCCTGTAGTCCCAGCTACTCAGGAGGCTGAGGCAGAAGGATCACTTGAAGCCCAGGAGTTTGAGGTTGCTGTGAGCTAGGCTGACGCCACAGCACTCTAGCCCGGGCAACACAGTGAGACTTTGTCTCAAAAAAAAAAAAAAAAGAAAAGAAAGAAATAAAAGTGTGGCCTGTATTCCACCCCAGCAAGCCTGCGTAGGGCTCCAGGGAGACCAAGGTCAGGCAAGTGGAGGGATTGAAGGGAACGAGATCTAGAGAAGAGGAAACCAGGATGAAATGAATGACAAACTGATCAACCCATCCTCCTCTTGGTAAATATTTTTACTCTTTAGCGTGAGAAGAGATTACAGGCTCTGATGCCTGGAGAATTTTATGTCCTTCCACCAAATAAAAAGAAACATAAATTGGATCTCAGATAATTACTTTGTTACATCGCTTTTTGGTTTTGAGATTTTTTGTTTGTTTGTCTGTTTAAAACACTTACCATCAAACCTTGCAAGTCTGCTAATATCAGCTCCAAGTTCTGAAGTAACCGATAGTGCATGGCGGACTTTAAGGTTCGTTTCCCTGTGAAATTAATGACATGACATGAATTTTCATACGGACCAGGCTAGCAGCATCTTACCAAAGCAATCGGGTGGGTGCAGCATATGCAAAACCCAATTCAAGAGATCCAAGAAACCCTCCTTTGAATGTCAGTTGCGCTTCTCACACTGTCTGGGGAAAGTGGGTGGGGCTTCTCAGGCTCCTAGGAGTTGGCATTCTACCCTCAGCACATCTGCATAACAACACAGTAATCTGTTTTGCAGTTTGAAAGAACAGAGAACATAATAAATATGGTTTCACTCGAACCTACCCAGACATCATGCATGAGTTACAAAACACATTAAGAATAGGAACACAGTTGCCAAATAAAGGCCAGTATCACTCTAGAGTCTACTATCTATGTGGTTTTACTTGCAAAAGATGTTCACGGCTAATTTCACAGTAGCTGAAATTTAAATGGGAAAAGGAATACAGCTTTCTTTTTCTTAGAAATTCAATCCAAGAAACCCATAAGTCTAGAATAGACAACCAGACAAGCTCAGCAGGCCAAAGCGAGCTGGTCATCTTCTCATAGATAGGACCACACATCCATCAGACAGATGGCTCTCTGGTATCCAAGAAAAGGCCAGCATTGAAGATTCCATGGCCTTCACTCATGTTTTGTGTTTAAGGGCTTGCCATCCCAGTTTTCTCACTGAGGTCAACCTAATTCTCTTCTCCTGTAGCTAAGATCATCTGTCAGAGTTCTATCTCTTGTGGAAATGGTTAGTATTGGGTCCATTCAGTCGACAACTATTGTTTGAGTACATACCGTAGTCAGTATACTCAATACTGCCCAAGAGGATTATTGTCCTCTTGAGGGAAACAAGTGGCAAGTAAAAAATCAGATATCACTGAGTGGAATTATATGCCAGCCCAGTAAATAATTGAGTTTAGAGAGCCAAGAAGCAAGTAGCCAAGAGACCATTCAATCTCACTGTCTATAAATGAGTTGCACAATGGTGTAGGAAAATAGGAATGCAATTCAAGGAATACCCACTGGTAAAACAGCTTTCTTCAGGAAACACTAAGCTAGATACATCATTGAAGTTAGCTTGTTTAAAAGTAATCTCAATCAAAACCTGCCAATTCCTAGGAGGCAGAGATGAGTAGGGATTGAGATGATCAAGATTTCTGCCTTTCTGACAAGGCAGAAATTGAGCTGGGCTTGATGGACAAGACTGAGATACGTGGTGTAGAGGCTAAAGGACCAACATGTCCGTCCCAGTAAGCAACTGTCCAGATAATTGAAATGTCAGTCACACAAGCTAGGTCAGACGGTCTGAGTTCTTAAAGCTTCTCTACATCATGTCATTCGTCAAAGTTCAGCATCATTTTGTTGCTTCCTCCAGAGTCTCCCCAATGTCTCACTTCCACCTTCAAATGTGACAACTGAAAGGGGATGAATAGTCACGTAGGCCTCACTGATACTTTAAAAAATATTTTTAAGACTCTTGGATTAACGCCCTCAGTGTCATGCCACACTCTTCCTTAATCTGCCTGAGCATCCTCATAAACCTCAAACTGATTTTCAGCAAAAGAAACAATACAGAAAGATCCTGTGTGCTCTTTACTCAGTTCCTCCTAATGGTAAAATCTTTCAAGATTGTAATTCAGTAGCACAACCAGGATACGGACCCTGACACAGTCAAGACACAGAACATTTCCAGCACCACAAGGACACCTCAGGTTGCCCTTTATAGCCACACCCACTTCTCTGCCTCCCCCACCCCATTTTAACACCTGGCAACCAATAATCTGTTCTCCATTTCTATAATTTTGCCTTTTCAAGATTGTTTTATAAATGGGATCATATAGTATATGATCTTCAGGATTGGCTACTCAGTATAATTCTCTGAAGATTCATCCAAGTTGTTTTGTGTATCGATAGTTCATTCCTTTTTATTGCTAAGTAGTAGAGACGGATGTACCACACACAGTTAATTTAACCACTCACTTACTGAAGGCTATCTAGGCTGTTTTCAATTTGGGGATGATATGAATAAAGCTGCCATAATATTCATGTACAAGTTTTTGTGCAAACATAAGTCTCCATTTCTCGGAAATAAATGCCCAGGAGAGAAATTGCTGAGTTGTATGGTAGTTGCAAATCTAGTTTTAGTCTTTAAGAAGCTGCCAAACTGTTTTCCAGAGTAACTGTATCATTTTACATTCCCACCAGCAATGTATGAATTATGTTGTTTCTCTACATCCTTGCCAGCATTTGGAGTTGTTACTATTTTTTATTTTACTTATTCTGATAGGTCTGCCTTGTGGTTCTAATTTTAATTTTCCTAATGGCTAATAATGTTGAACATCTTTTCATGTGCTTGTCATCGGTATACCCTCTTTGGTGAAATATCTGTTTATGTCATTTTCTCATTTTCTAATTGGGTTGTTTGGTTTTCTACGGCTGAATTTTGAGAGTTTTTAAAATATATTCAAGACACAAGTCCTTTCTCAAATAAATGGTTTGAAAATATTTTCTCCCAGTCTGTAGATAATCTTTGCATCCTGTTAACAGGGTTTTATAGAACAAAAATTTTTAATGAAGTCCAGTTTATCAAGTTTTCTTTTTAATAGATCATGCTTTTTGTGTCAAGTCTAAAAACTCTTTGATTATCCGCAGATCTGAAAGATTTTCTCCTATGTTTTTTTCTAAAAGTTTTATAGTTTTAGATTTGAATTCAATTTTCTTAATAGTTATAGGGTTACTCAAATTATCTATTTCATATTGAGTATATAGCTTGTTTTTTGAGAAAGTGGTCCATTTCACCTAAGTTGTCAAATTTGTGTGTATAGAGTTGTTTGTAGTATATATTTATTATGCTTCTGATGTCTTCAGGCTCTATAGCGAATTCCCTGGTTCTTTCAAGATATTGCTAATTTGTGTCTTCTCTGTCAGTCTTCCTATAATTTTGTCAATTACATTGTGTTTTCAAAGAACTAGCTCTGTGTTGTTGATTTTCTTCATTGCTTTTCTGTGTTTTCAAGTTTACTGACTATAACCCTTTATCACCTCCTTATATCTGCTTGCTTTGGGCTTATTTTGCTATTTTCTAGGTTCTTAAGATGGAAGATTAGATTACTGATTTGCAACTTTTTCTCTTTTCTAGTGTGTGCTTTTATTGCTATAAATTTTCCTCTCAGTATTGTTTTAGTTGTGTCTGAAATCATTCTGCTCAAACCAGGGGTAGGATCTCACAGGCTGAACTCTACTTGAATAGCTCAACATAGCAATGATTTAGGGGGCACGGGTTAAAAGCCTGGTCTCTGGTGTCAGACTGCAGGTCTGAGTCATGGCTTCATCCTTTAGATGTCTGGGGCTAATTACCTAGCCTCTCCAAGCCTTGGTTTCATTGTCTGTACAATGGGGCTAGATAGTACCTACCTCAGGATTAAATGAGAAAGTCCATCTATAGAACACATAAATATCATTTCTTCAAAACATAAGCATTTGATGAATGTTTCTATGCTAGACAGACAAATTAAATCCTCTGAAATAGAACTGTTATATGGTATATAACTAAGTTCTAAATTAATATCAATGTTAAAACTGTATCATATTCTGTTTGTCTCTTCTGTCTTCTATGTCTTCATTTAAAACAATTTCAAAATGTTGCCTTTTAAAGTAACATCAGTCCTTCCTTCAGGGAATCTTGATCTCCACCTCTCTCATTTTCCTTAGAAATATCACTTGAAATTAAAACTAACAAGAAAAAAAAAACTTCTAAGGCATCTCACTGGAGTCCCTGTGTAAAATTATTCAAGTACCCATATTTAGCTTACTATTTTGGAAAGAAAAATAAATTGAAGAGAAAACACGGAGTTTTTAAAATAAATTTAAGAGAAAAGACAGTTTTCAAAATTATTGCAAAGTGATTAACAATGCATTTTGCAATTTAGATTCCTACATCAAAGAAAATAACAAATAAGGTTTAAGTCCTACTTCTAAAGATACTACTTTTAAATAAATTACGAACCAACCTAATTAATTATTCTAATGTTAATAACTTACCCATCAAGCTCAGCAGTTTCAATATAACAGAGGCCATGTGGCTCACTACTTGATAGGAGAAGCAAATCAGCCTATTTAAAAAAATCACGACAAAAGAATACTTGAGAAGGGAAGGCTGGTTGAAAGTCTTTTATGCTATATCACCTCTCCTCTACCAATGAGCCAATAGAACCTTCGACACAAAGTAAAAGAAGTGATATCTTGGTCTACCTGCATGTCACATGCCCTGAACAAAACCCTCCCTCTCCTTACCTGTCCCTACTTTATACGCCCCCGGGCCACCATGACATAAGCAAGAGAAGAAAATACCGTATATATAATTAGCCACTTGATTTATTGTTTTTGAAAGAAATATATATAAATTCCTTTTTCTTGCTTTGATAATTACTATGGAAAATATAAAACTCCCCCCAATAAATAATTGGAAATATTCATATGCACCCACTTTAATTACCTAGCATGATCAGTTAGGTGCAGGCAGCAGGAAAAGGACATGGGGAAAAGACAGAAGGGAAGGAGGAGGAGGAAACTGAAACCAAAACAGAAAAAAAATCAGAGGCAAGGAAGTAAAAGAAAGAGAGAAAGATGGAAAGAAAGGCAAAATAAAACAGATGAACAGGAAAAAAGAAAAAGATGGTAGGGAATAAGGAAGGGGAGAGATAAGATAAAGTCAGGGCTAAGCAAGAGAGCAAGATAGACTCAAAAGAAGTCGTAAAAGACAGTGGAAACAATTCGGAGGCTGAGCAGGTTAGTTTTTTTCAGAGATAAATAGTTCTATTCTGCTGCCCATTTGAGCTTCGGAAATCACCTCTCACAATTCAGCTTTAGAATTCCGGTAGCTTTCTATATTGGGAAACTGCTTATCCATTTTATTTCAAATTTCATTTTAAAATAAGTGTTGTTATTAAATCCTTCTGAAGGATTTGAGTGTTTGAAATGAATTAAATTTTAGTAATTTATTTTGAGACATTAGCCTAACAATGCTCTAGCTATGTCTGGATGAACAATGGGCATTCCAAATCTGTGAGATTTTCTTACCCTGGTTTTTTCAAATGTTCGAATTGCTTCGTTCTCAGTTCAACCTAGCGGTTAAATTTAGAATAAATTCACTTACTTCATTGTCTCAAGCTCTTAAATTTCCAACTCAAAAATAGTCTCTGTGTGTGTATGTGTGTAGTTTTGTCTAAACTGGGATAAAACCAAGCTGGAGAAAAACTCACTGACAGCCCCTAAGGAAATAAACAGGTTTGCGTTATCAAGGCTCCTCAGCAACGCTAAATGAAAACAGAAGCTTGTCAAGGCAGAAATTTTTTGACTTGTGGCTCTGGGAACAGAGCAAACCCATAGGAAGAACATGTCAAAGTGTATGCCACTCGACAGCCAAAAATTTCTCATCTCGATTTTAAAGGAAAAAAAGTTTTGAAAATTCACCTTGATCTCATCTCCCACGTTTAAATTCCAATGCATAAAGGCATAAGGCACCACAGCAATGGAGCTTTAATGCTCTTTAGGCCTGTGTCTCTCCTTCCCAAGCTTAAAAAGCTCATTTTAAATAAAAGCCAGAATTCCCTAACTCTGATCTCTGTGACTAGAAATAGTTATGGCACATAGAGAAAGATACCTTTCTGTACCTAGGGTTGCTCTTCTTGGAAACTGCATAGTAAGAAGGATCAGATGTTTAATACTGTGCTCAGCTGCGTTGACACCTACACTGCAGTAAAC
This sequence comes from Lepilemur septentrionalis, assembly GCA_963573855.1. Lineage (NCBI taxonomy): Eukaryota > Metazoa > Chordata > Mammalia > Primates > Lepilemuridae > Lepilemur > Lepilemur septentrionalis. Next base: position 21,610 of record CAUYMX010023082.1, read on the forward strand.
AAGGGAGAGTCCCTGTCCACGCTGGCTCAGAGCAGGCCACTGAGGCACCACCGCCACCTGGTGGCCGGATTCTCCCCCGAGCAGTGACCCAACTTCCCACAGGCTGACCCTAGCGCGTTCTGGTCTAACTGCTCCTGCTCTGGTACTCCCTGGGGCCCTGGGACTCCTCCCTTCCTGCCCTCTGCCTTTCTCACCTCCTCCTGTCTCCTCCACTGTCACCTTTTTCTTTGATGTCCTCTGAAACTCCCTCCGTTTTCCCACTCCCTTATTTCTGTCCTGCCCTCCCCTCACCCATCCTCCCTTCTCCCTGCCCCACGGCTGAGCTTTGCTGTTCCCTTTTGCTAACTTCTCCCTGCGAGGTTAATTCATTGCCATTGAGGAGGGAATGCGAAGGGACAGGACCAGCAGAATAAGTGGTCACAGTACTCATCGTCATGCAGGCAGCCCTCCTCTTTTGTGGTGCACTCAGTAATAATTCTGAAAAGGAAAGGGCAGGAGAGCTGCAGTGACAGCCCCGCTAAGTTCCTCACCAGCCCTTTGCCAGAGGCACTGGGCCAAAAGTGGAACACCACATGGGTCTTAGGGCCACCAGCCCCATGACTCTGGGAGTCTCAGATCAGGCCTCCTTAAGCTGCCCCCTCTGGCAAGTCTCGGGGGACCTAATTCCTAGTTGATCCAGAAACTTGTATTCCAGCTGTCGGTGTTAACGATGCCAGTAGCTGATATTTAGTGAGGGCTTGCTATGTGTCCGGCACTGTCCTAAGAGCTTTACATGGGATAGTTTACTTAACTCTCACAGAAATCCGGTAGTGTCGGTCCTGTTGTTGTTCCCACTTTACATATGAGCAAAGTAAGGCCCAGAGAGTTTCAGTAACTTGCTTGAGGACACACAGTTAGTATGTAGGGGAGCCAAGATTTGAATACAAGAAGTCTGAGGAATATACTGCAGGTGATACTTAAAATGAGTAAAAACTCCTTTGCTTCAAGCATTTTATGATTTAGTAAAGGCAGACTATGATAAGGGTCTTACTAACAAAGGGCTATGAAAGGAGTGCAAATGAGAGAGAGAGAGAACATTGGGCTGGTAGCTGAGAAAGGGCATCATAGAAGATTCTAGATGCAGTGAAAGGCAGGTCCCGCAGGCAGAGGTACTAGCAGAAGTAAAGAAGAGGAATAGGAAAGTGTGACTGTCTGAGTTCACAGGTGGGCCAGGCAAACAGCTGTTCATTCCAACCGGAACCACCTTCCACAGACCCCTATTTTTACTTTTTTCCATAAATTCTTGGTGCCATTTCCCCTCGCTCTGCCAGGAGGCGCTCAGCTGTGTCTCCCACGGGGGAAGCGGTGTTTTCCAACACAACATCCCTTCCCCGGCATCTACATAGGCCATAGGAAGCCCAAGCAGCTGCTTCATGGAGACCTGAAGCGACGATTCCCATCAGAGGAAGCATGAAAAGAATCCACCAAACATCTTTGAGTTTGCAGAGCCAAAGACATTATCCTCATATGTTTACTAGGCATAATTTATGTTTGTTAAAAAATTAAAGCAAAACCTCAAGTGATGATAATGCCTTAAAGCTATACAATCTTTAAGGGATTATGAAACACTCTTTCATAATTGTATCATTTTATTCTCTCCGCAGTGCTGTGAGAAGTAACAGTGTTCCCATTGTACAGAAAGAGGGACCTGGAGAGGTCGGGTCTGACCCATCAGTGAGGGAGGAATGGACTCACCCATTCCCACCAGATGAGCTAACTTCACTCATGTGAAGTCCATGGCCTTTCTTCCAAAGCCATGGTGAGAGTGTCATCACGTCGAATTGAGGAACCCAAGACTCCAAGAGATTTAACATAAGACTTATGGACACGTAGCTTAAGCTGCATAGCTGGAACTAGAATTTAGACATTCTAATCCAAAAATGTATGCTCTTTCTTCTGGAGGGCCACTAATCCCTGAAATACAACTATGAAAAACAGAAAGTGTTTTGCTTTGTTTTGTTTTGCTTTATTTGCCGGTGTGCAAAACCAAAACTACAATGGTGAAAGCATATTGACATGGTCGCTCCATAATCTCATGGAAAGATCAACTTGAACACTTGGCTCTCCTTTTATTTTTTAACCCATTCTAACACAGAGTCTTCATCTTCTTTATTATCTACACTGCTATCTTTTCTCTTTTTTTTTTCAGTTCAAAAATAAAAATGAAAATCCAAAATGGCTCGTGAATTGAGTCAAACTCGTAATAAAATCCTAAAAATGAAAGTGTATAAGGTTATAGGCAACATCCTTATTTAAAATTTGCATTTCGGATCCAACAAACGCACGTTGGTTATCTACTAATACGTACAAGATATATTGCTTTGGTTTTTCTAATTAAATCGATTCGAGAATAAGAAAGTGGTGATGAGGAGGAGGAGAATAATATGGATATCATACAATTTATTCATAGGTGAAAAAAAATGCCTTGCCTGCAAATTTCACCTCCACAAATTGGTAATTGCTTATAAACATTGGCCATTTACTTTTTTTAATGTCAAAAATTAATGTGTGTTATTCCTCTACACTTTAGCAGCAAGCTTTTTCTTGAGTACAGCTTGGACAAAGGTTTTCTAAAAATCTTTGTTGGGAATCTGGAAATTCCCAACTTTCTACTGACATATACGACAGTAGATACATACCAGATATATAGGGAGAGAGATACAGGGGGAGAGAGAGACTTTATTTACAGCAATGAGGTTGAAACAACAAGTAACTCTGACTTGAAGCCATAAAACGTAAAATAACAAGGAGGCAATTAAACCACACAAACGGCCTCTCTGGAAGCATGTCCAAGAACTGGGCACTGGAAAGGAGCAGACGTGGTCCCCTGATAGGTCAAGAGAGTGTGCAAGCCCCCCCACCCTGGCTAGGCCTAAAGTTGAGGTCAAATTAATCTTTCTGGCCCTATCAGTTCTGAGAGGAGAAATTTTCGATTCCTACACCAGAAGGAACGCTTTGATTTTAAAAGAAAAAATTTACTGCATCAAAAATCTGAAAGACGAATGCTTTTTTGTTGGGGGGGAAGAGAGAATTTTTTCAAACAAGCTAAACAGCTAACTTCTCATAATGTTCAAATATGCTTATGTCCAGTAAGGGTTTTATTTCTGCCGCTAGCTAAGAAAAGCGAAACAAAACAAGAGCACTGCTATTGAGTAAAGCAGAAAGGCACGTTGGATCCCAGGGTCCAGGCTCTGGTGGTGTCAAGAGCTCTGCAGTATGTTTTGCTAACAGGAGTTTACTTGGTTCTCCTGTTGCACGTCAGTCGCATTGTGATATTGGAATTATCCTCTGCATCCTTTTTCCAGTCACAAAATAAAAGTAGGAGCTCTGGAAATTCAGCCCAAAAGTGTTCTTGAATTAAAAAAAAAAAAAAAAAACCCAGAGCAATGGAGGTTCCTTACGGGGAAAACAAAGGTAAGTAACTTCTGAATACACCAGAGAATCGGCAATCTCAGGCAAGTTCCTTCCTTACTTAAAATTTACTGATAAACTGACATAAACCAAGTTGCAAACACTAAGTTTGAACGGCTAGAGGTTATGCATCTAAATTGGTGCAACATTCTCTGATTACTTGACTTGCAGCATCCAAGCCTGCATCCCCTAACTCTAGAAGTCCAGCCTCGAGGCAGTGAGGAAGGCAGTGAGTCAGAAAGAGCAGGTGGTAGTGGTCAGGAGTGGGGGCTCTGGAGCCAGATCGCATGGATTTAACTCCTGAATCTCCCACTGGCAAGCTATTTGATAACACTGCGCTTCTGTATTCTCATCTGTAAAATGGGAACAATACGGTAGTACATAACCTGCCTTCATTGGGCTACTGTGAGGATTCAATGAGTTAATTCATATAAAATGCTTATAATACTGTCTGGCACGTGACACATAGTCTATAAATTCTAGCTATTATTATCATTATCTCAATGACCCAGTTTCCCAAAATCTACTTCAGTGTAATAACTCCTAAGTGGGTCTCTTTCAGAGACCCCTAAATGTTGCTCCTCAAATATAAGCTTTCTGCCAGCCCCTGCCAGCTGATAACCAGAGAATGGGGAGGTTTATCAGTGCTCCTAAGAGACTACAGCAGTTCACCTATAAAAACATTTGCTTGTTCTTGAAAATGGTTTTGTAGATGCTGAGTAGCTAGACATGGTAAAACTTTGAACAGAATTACCTAATCAAGAGGCATCGTAGTTTGGGGATTTAAAGAGCTTCCGTCCTTACTTATCCAAAGATTAAACCAACAGAACTCTAGTTGTAGGAGTCAGAGAACAATGGATCTTTTTACTGATAAAGACCAGGCTTAGGTCTGAAGGCCAAATGGGCTTGCTTATACTTCACCCCTGGTTAGACAGACTCATGGAGCCATAGACCCTGGAAGCTCTAAACGGCCCCAGCCCCCACATGGGAATTGGCTCCTGTAAAACTGAAGACGTGGAACAGCAGAGCAGAAGGTATTCTCTGCACACAGAGCCCAAAGGGAACAGGAAGGAAGGAGGCACTCCCTGCCCCCAAACCCACCAATCAGAGAAGCCACTCCTAGAAGAGAGGAGCAAGCAAAGAGGTGAGAAACATTTACACTGTTATTTTGATGCTGTCCCTCCAAATGAAAACAGGAGGAGCAGGAACTAGAGAAGACAAGAAAATAAGCATTCTCACCCCATCATGTAACCACAATAAAAGGCCACATCGGTGCTATCTAATACAGCAGCCACAAGTCACATGTAACTATTTAACTCTAAATTAATTAAAATTCAAAATTCAGTTCCTCAGTTGCACTAGCCACATTTCAAGTGCTCAGTTGCCACATGGGATGACTGGCTGTCATGTTGGACAGCACAAATATAGAACATTTCCTTCATGGCAAAAAGTTCTGTTGGACAGCACTGGGACACCTGGATCACTGACTTCAGGGGACCTTATGTAAATGTGTGATTCATTTTTAAACCAATGCTAACGATGCACCCATGGAACTGGTTTCCTGCTACCTGACACTTGCACTCGTACTTGCTTTCTGTGTCTCATTGCACAGAGGCTTTTGCAATAGCCAGCAAGCATACATACTATTAATATAATAGAAAATATCACTATTAATAAATTAAAAAGAAAGATCAAGGGAAATACAAATTAGAATATCAAGGCTAGAGGGCAAGTTGGAGCACAGGTATGTGCGCCATGAAGTGTCATAGAGTTATAAGATTTGAGACATAGATTCGAATCCTGCTTTTTCTGGACTCACCCCTGAGAATTTAATGAATGAACATACTATAGTTGTAATGAACAAATGAGTCCAGTGTGATATTCACCCTTGTTAGAGGCTATCCATAGGACTCACAAGGCACTTTGTTTTTATGGAATATCTGAAGTAGAAATATACTTAGCATTGCCTCTGGAATATTCAATTCCAAATAAAATGATAAATGTGTGGCATATTTCAGTTTATGCCAATTCCTCTATAATCTAGCACCATTTGGCTAAAGTAGTTCCCCCCAAAATTTGAATGCACACGTCTTAGAATTCCACATCAGCTTTTAAAAGAAAAAGTTAAGGTTACCCACTTAGGAGCACCTTAACACTTTAATTGTAATAATTTTAATTGGGAATAGAACTAAAATGAGTTATATGGGGCCCTTTTTTCTTAAACAAAGAATCCTGAATATATGTGATTTTTACTTAATTAGGACATACAAATCTGTTTATAGGTACCCCGTTGACCTTGAATTTTGAAAATTTATATCCACTTTTCATTGTTTTCTATCTTCTTTCTTATAAAATATTGATATCCATTTATCAACCAACATTTACTGAGTGTCCCCTGTGATCCAGCATGGCACTAGGTACTGAAGACCAGGCAAATCAGTATGCACTTTGCCTTCCAGAATCTCGTAGTCCAGGTCAGCTTAGTGATCTAGCACCTTGACTTGACACATGGAGACACAAAGGCGAAGGAGATAATGTGTTTACTGTCACTGAAGGAATGAAGCAGGTTTGGACTCAGTTCTCACCCAGCTCCCTGTGCAGTGCTCTTACACTGCGTCTGCCTTGATTCCACCTACAGGGTATGGTCTTCTGACAGACACCACCTTCTAGGGTATTGATCCTAGTCTTTAATGAGCTCAAAAGTGAGCCAGAAAAGCTAATTTAAATTGTGTCAAAAAAAAAAAAACTAAATAGATTGTGAGAACTTGGCAAACCGTCCTATACAGAAGGAGCCCAAGCTAGAGTGGACGTCGAGACATCTATTTTGGCTGCCCTAACACATTTTGCCTATTTTTGGTTCCCAGCTAGTTTCCAAAGCATTTAGGTTGCCAGAGAAATATACACTACTCTACTTGAAGTGTGAACTCTTTTGTGAATGGACTGTCCACTGAGTAGTCTTCTTAGCATGAGCTGTTCCAGAGAATTCAATATACACAGAAGGGGCATTAATGAAAGAAGACTTTCTGAAAGTGAATGTTTAGGAGTCTTAACTATGTTGCTGTTTGTGTAAATAGACCTTGGGGCCATATTTTTCCCCTATGGTAAAATGTCTCAAGTTTAATGATGTACACAACCTGATATGCAAAATTGCACTCAGCACAAAAATGTTCATAAATAATCTAATATATATTTGACATAAACACTGTAATAATTTGAATTTTTAATCTCTGATCTGGATAGTTTTTGTCACCCCAAATTTAATTTGAGCTAAAGTGCGTTGCACATATTTTAGTGATGGGATTGACCCCTTGAATTTTATTAAGGAAACTGAAATATGGGCAGCTTGAGAATATAAATTATAGTGCATTTGATACAAAGTAAGACCTCATTAACACTTTATTAATTCAGCACAATCAATAAACATTTTGTGATTATTCAGGAAGGAACACACCTTTTCTTTTTTTCTAGCCTATGTTTTCTTAAAATATACTGCAAATTAATTCTAATCATGATATTAACAGTACTAATCACAAAATATGTGAGAATAAACTGTTTTTAAAGTACTCAGAAGCACTTTAAAACCTCACTTACATAAAATGATTGACATCCTGAGTTAAAATCTTTTGTACCTGTTAATTTAAAAGATCCCTAAGGAAATAGACAAGGTGATAATCACTCAGCCTTACCTGAGTTACCAAGTTATTGAAAGTAATAAATCAATGTCTTTTAAAACATTTTATAATTAAGACTTTTTACTAATATATACTGGTATTCTCTTCTTAATTACTCTGGATTAGTACAGATTTACTAAATTTTCAAATATAAATACTTTCATATATGCTATTTTAATCTGAGATAAATTCTTTAAACAAAGTTGAATACTCACAGCAACAAATTGGTTATTTTCTAATTTAATGATGTCTCCCACTTTGACATTCATCCATTTTTCATTCTGCAGTCTAAGAAAAAAAACAAGATTAATTTTTTCAAGAATGGAAAAGAATCAAAAGTATAGTCAAGGAAATGTATTCACAATGTAGCATCATATAACAGAGGAAACAGAGAAGACTTTCCCAGGATGCTAAATTCAAAGGGGCCTTGCATAACAATGTTCTTTACCTGAGCGATGTGGGAACAAAGGCCAGGAGAGGTTAAATGATTTGCCCAAGGATACCCGGTGAGTCAGTGGTACCCCTGGGCTGAACTCAAGATGCCCAACGCTTGGAGAAGTGCTTTTTCTACCACCCCATGGTGCCAACTTTATACAGCAGCTAGGAAATCTCAATAAATTCAGTCACTCTTTTCAAAGTCTTTATCAATAAATACAGAAACATCACTGTCTATTTAACTGGAGGCAAAAAAGTCAAGGATGAGATATTGGCAAGGGAAAGTGGTCCAGGAAAATAGTTAAAACGTAAGAGAAAAAAAAAATTAAACTTTGGAAAGGACAGGAACAACACGGGTGATAAAAGAATGAGAAAGACCACCTACAAACCGGCGCTGAGAAGGAAGGACAGGTTTGGTGGCATTCTAACAGCATAGGACCAGCAGCTTAGAATAGAGCGCAACTCAGGCAACATGCTACATGCTTTCTGTGAAGCTTCTGTACATAATGGAGCCCCAAGACCACCCCTAACTAAGTTCAAAGGGGTTCATGATGACTAGCTGTTGTGTCCATTGGATCTGGCCCTTGGTGACAAGTTAGTCAGGGCTGCCCCAAACCAGACAGCCCTCTGGAAACAGACCACCTGTGGCGGTATACCGTGATGCTAATCATCCCTTCTGAAATTCCCTGAAATGTAAACCAGCTTTGTTTTCCTAGTTGGAAGCGCCTTCATCACACTTGCTTCTGAGAGATTCTTTTACAGGAGAGAAGGCTGGGATGAGTAAAGCAGGTTTCCCCAACAAGTTCAGGTGGGCAGCTTGATTTCACTGTGCAGTACTTAAAAAATAATCTAATTTACTTGTTTTATAGGCTGGAAAACAGTTTTAAATATTTATACAACTGTGAAATATGCCTCACACTATCAACTCCGCTGGATCATTTGGCTTAAACACTCAAAGAATTTTTCTTTAATACGGATCCAAGTACATGTTGTTCTGGAAAATTTTCAATTGCAGCGTTTTCATCTCTAGCCAGAATTCAATCATTTTTCAGCCATACTTTTCTGTGCTTTATCTGCTTTGACGACAATGGGAGAACCTAGGAAGCCTTCTAAATCTCATTTTATTTATTTTTACAGGTATGGATTATGTGCTGGTTTATTTCTGGGGATACCTCATTTGGACATTTCTCAGCAAACAGGATCTTAGAAAAAGTAGACGTGAATGGATGGAAAAAGAGTTCATGCCTTCATTTAAGGAAATCATGCTGCTACTGAATGGCTCTGAAGTTGCTACTGACAGTGCATCTTCTTTAGTAAAAAGTTAAGATGATATTAAGTTTCATTTCCAAACTCTTCTTCTTCCTGCTTGTATACTGTAAGCTCTAGGAAGGACCAAGAAGGAACAGCTAGCAGTATTCCCTGAATGTCGACCCCAATCCTAGCACCACCTGACTGCTTCATCAATAACCCACACACAATGGACAAGCGGACACACCTGTCAGATTTGAGGACAGCACCCCAACAAGAAGAGAACACAACCTTTACAAAGTAAGGTTATGATAGAAAGTCATCTTAGGATTTAACAAAGTTATCAGAAACTGAATGAAAAGTAAGAGAAAGAAGTATAAAACAGATGATTTTAGAAAAGAGAAAGTAACATTCTACCAATGTAATTAGAGTTTTTTCAGAAGAAGGACCTGGAGATATTGGTAAACACAGGCTGTGTGAGATGTCTTGGTTAACCCCACATTTGAGTGTACACCTGTAGAATAACCAATGTGTATAATACAATCAGAGGAGTTTTTCTAATGTTATTTCCTATTCTGTCTTACCAGATACATACAACTGCACTTAACTAGGAACTGGGAGACACATTTAATGAACACTCATAGCTACAGAAGTATCCCAACTTAGAGAACAAGCACAAACTGATAAAGACCTGCAAATGAATTTAAATCATCTATATCTTGAATCCAACCATTTTTCCCACCCTACCCCCTTACCCCCACCACTGACAACAATACAACATCAAAGACATCCCAGCAGGACTGGAGGGGCAGACGGAAAGATTTACTTTAAAGCTCATGTTCAAAATATTTCTAGACTTCTAATATTTTAGCCTGTGTAGTGATCGAGTTTCGTCATCACCCTGAAAACAATGAAAACAGACACTCCCTGGCTCTCCATGTGCGATGCAGCTGTTCTCAGGGTTCATGTTTGAAGCAACCATGCATCATAGCTCCACCAGGGGGTACAGGATGGCCCTGTGGGCTGTGAAGATGACACTGAGCTCCACAGACTCAATATCTTCAAACTTGGCTTTCTACTTTTGGCAGGGAAAGCCCTCTTGCTCTTGTAGATGAATTACAGTATACGAATGTTCTGAAAATGAGTTAATTCATTTAACTGTACTGAATCAAGAAATTCCAAGATTTTAAAACATGCTCAATTCTTAGCATCATCAGAGTTTTTTGAAGTGGACATAATCTAGTTTATGCTTCTTTGAACCAGGTTTTTCAAAAATAGATGATAAGATGGCCTTTATCTTAGTAAACTCACAAGCCAATTGCTAAATAAGCCAAAATCCAAGAAAAAGATTCATAAAATTTAAATTCTAAAGGCACGGTAAAACATATGGAGTTTATCTGCTACAGAATGGCAACTAGAATTACTTTAAGGAAAGAGTTTTTCAAAATACACCCACTAACTATATGTATACTCTCAGAATATCAGCAAATCTGAGTTCTAAGAAAAGGAGGTGAGAAATAGCCAATTGCACTCAGTGATTTTTGAGAAATTGGTCTGAACCTGCTTCTCCCTGATGAGGCATAGCATACAAAGAGCTTCCAGGAGTTGCTGAAAACCTCCTTGAGAAAATGCAAGTCTGAGAGTCAGGTAGCACCTACCATGCTCTATGTCACTAAGCTATTGGTTTCAGAGACTAGCAATCATGTGTTTACCTTGTGCAAGATAAGTGCATTACTAAAGCTGAAGGGACAGAAGGGAGGACCTTCAATAGCTCCTTCAAGGCTCCCGCCATCCTTTCCATGCTCTACTGCTCCTGATCTCTCATCAGCAACTTGGATTCCTGAAAAGGGGATTTGCTCACAATCTACAAAAGTGGTATAGGGGTACTAGAAAGAGAAGATAATAAAGGTCAATAGAAGTTACCTCCCCTAATTAATCAATCCACTTACACAGAGCTTGGTTTTCTCTTTGGTCTCAAGCACACGTCAGTCCTTTAACAAACAAAAGTATCCCCTGCTCATTTGGACATTGTTTTGTTCACCACTGTATCTTTAGGACTTGGAATAATGCCTAGTTCATAGTAGGCATTCAATAAACATTTACTGAATGAATGATACATAAATTTAAAAATACAAAATCATTATTTCCTGAAACATTTGCTGAATGATAGCATTTTCCTGAATGTCTAATAAGAATTATAGCAGCCAAAATTTATTTAGTGCTTACTGCATTCCAGGAACTGTTCAGATCCCTTCGTGCATGAGGTTGCCAAACAAAAACAAATGACGCTCCATTAAATTTGAATTTTCAGATAAACAGATAAACAACAAATCATTTTTAAGTATAAGTATGTCCTATGCAATATTTAAGAAATACTTCTACTAAAATATTATCATTGTTTATCTGAAATTTGAATTTAACTAGAGTCTTATATTTTAACTTACTACATCTGACAACACTATTTATGTATCTTATCTCATTTAATCCTCACAACAATTGGCATTGTTTCTATTCTAATTTTATAGAGTAGGACACTGAGCTTCAGAGAAACAGCCATATTTGCCCTATTTCACAATATCTATCAAAAATTTAAATGGCCACACACTTTGATACAGATATTCTACTTTAAAGAACTGATCATATAGATTCTTGAATATGAATTGACAGGGGTGTTTACTGCAGCATTATTTTCAATAGCAATCAATTAGAAATCACTAAAATGTCCATCAATAAGAATTACATAGAGGTATCACAGAGCACTTATTCAATCAGGATTCATCTACTCAATGGAATACAGCGCAGTCACTTAAAAGAGTAAGACAGGTCTATATGTGCTTATATGAAATGTGCTCTAAGTTATGTTTTTATGTTAAAAACAAGCATGTGCAGAACACTGTATATGGTAAGATTCTGTGTCTTGAAACAAGGATAAACCTACATACATATGTTTTTACACGCACAGAAAATTCTTGAAAGACACACAAGAAACTGTTGAGTGGTTGTCACTAGAGAAAGAAAATAAAGAGAGAACTGGGATGGAAGGGAGACTTCACTTCTATTGTATACTCTTTTGTACTGCTTGGATTTTGGCACCACATATATTGGTGGCTTAAAGGCCAAACTGGGAGAAGAATAGGAGAAATAGAAGAAAAAGAAACTTTGCCAAGGTTACCTGTAAGTGGCAGAGAGCTGGAACCCAAGTCTTTCTGGCTACAAAAGTCCATGCTCTTAATAACTCTATATTTATTGTTCTTTTTTACTTTATTTTCTACAGTAATAATATATTGCCTATTTAGAAAGAGAATGGACCTTAAGGAGCTAAAGGGATTCAATCATGGCAATAGTGCACACTTTTAGTGTTTGAACCCAGCTCATGCAAAGACAGCTTGCAGTCACAGTCCCCTGATACAAATGCTCAGTGGACAGCAGCAATTTCTGGTTCTTTTCAATCCCAGCACTGTCAGAGCCACACTAGAATAAAACATACAGCTTGGCCCTAATCCCCTAACAACAGACTCTGGTGAACAGAATCTCATTACATTGAGAATGAACATAATGCTCATATCTTTGGAATCTATTTACTGTGAAGAATGCAGATGTTTCCCTCCTTTTTTTCCCCCTCTTGTTAGCAAAACTCTTATGCCGAAGCAAAATCACACAGGGAGGTCCATGGTCAGCTGCTGAAGATGCTCTTTTGTCAATTTTCCCGGCAGGGTTGGGGGGTGCGATAAGAAGAAGAGGGAATTATGAAAGATGTAGTCCTACAGCATGAATAACTTAGTTTAACAATTTGCTGAGAAAAGGTAATCAATCTTATAGATGTCCTGTTTAATTTATATGAATCCTATAGTGCATTATTTGAATGTAGAAATATACATTTTAGCTTTCCTATTTTGAAAACAAAATGATCAATTCACTTATTAAGTTTTACCTGAACAATAAGCCCACTAAATATTGTGCAGAAAATGTCTTCTCTTCCATCATTTCCCTAAACTGAAACCCTTCCCCAAATAAGTCTCCTAAGACTCTTTTATAAATTCTTAATAGGATTCCATTAATAAATGGCTAATAGATTATGAGACTACAAGGAATTCAGAAGAAAGCGATTTCAAAGAAAGACTTACATCCGCTTTCACATATGAATGCTGAAGGAAATACCTTAGATTAACCATGGAGAAAACAGAGCGATTTAGGTCTAGGTTGGATTCCTGGGTAGCAAATTGAGAGGGAGATTTGTGTGTAAGAAGTTGATTGGCAAATTCTCTAGGGATTAACACCATGAGGGAGTGAAGGCAGAGGAAGGTGTTGAGCTGTTGATGCCATCACAACAAAGGCCTCAGCCAAGCTCAGGGGCAGCCCTGGGGTGGGAACAGGCCTTCAGAATTGCATCAGGGGGACCAGGCCTTTATACCTTGGCATCATTCAGTCATTGGATACAGGATGACCCCATGAAGGTTGGGTGAACTTGAGCAAAACGCTCTCCTCAGCCAAGGGCAATTCCCAGAGAGGGCTGACAACAGAGGGTTGTAGTGAACAGAACTCCAGGTAGCTGGGAAAACAGGTTCTGCAGGCCTGCGGGGGGGCGGGGGGTGTCTGGAAAGCACAGCAGAGTGTCTGGTACGCTGAGAGCCCACTTCCCAATTTCGCTATGGACATGTTCATGTAATTATAATATTCCTTTTTAATTCTACACTATTTTACCTTTCCATAGTTTCAATTTCAATTTATAAAGTCAATGTGAGCAGCTTGCCATGAATCTTTGTGCTTCCTCCATCCAATTTTAAAACTTTTGGGGAAAAGAATCTGTAAAATCTTGGGTCACCCAATTCACCCCCTTTTCCAACAGTTAATACATAAAATTAGGAGATACATTTCTAGTACCTGTCTTTTAAAAATATTCTAGAGATAACCACTGATTATCCAAATATTCTAATAATAATGTCTATAGGAAAAATCACTGTTCCTGAATATTTCATACATGAAGAACATATTTTAATGAAAAAGATGTACTATCTTTTTAGCCTGAGTAGATCAACCATTCTCTTCATCTAAGTGGCCACCTCTTACTTTGAGAAATCAGAGAGCTTAATCTTACCAAGCTCAATAGTAAACAACCTCCATTTATTTATTTATTTATTTTGAGACAGAGTCTCACTCTGTTGCGTGGGTTAGACTGCCATGGCACCAGCCTAGCTCACAGCAACCTCAAACTCCTGGGCTCAGGCAATCCTACTGCCTTAGCCTCCCAAGAAGCTGGGACTACAGGCATGGGCCACCATGCCCAGCTAATTTTCTTCTACTTTTTAGTAGAGATGGGGTCTCATCCTTGCTCAGGCTGGTCTCGAACTCCTGAGCTCAAACGATCCGCCCACCTCAGACTCCCAGAGTGCTAGGATTACAGGCGTGAGCCACTGCGCCCGGCCAAACCTCCTCTTTTTGAAGAAAAATAAACTCACCTCAAAAGAAGATAATTTCCAATGGGGAAGAAAACCTAGCCATCTTAGTTCCAGGATAAAAGGCCTATATTACATTTTTCCATTGCCTCTAGTGAAAGCCTCAATCAACTTTCCTATATAGGGCCAGGTTACGGGAGAACCAAATGTCTGTTAAGCCAGAAAAAATATTAGTTGTTTAACATGTCAAGTAATAATATAAGCCATATCAACAAAGACAAAGCAAAATTGTCTCTCAGTGGTATAATTTAGTTTTCTCTGGTCAGAGAACCTAATGTTCTGGAAATATCATTTCTGATTCTGCAGCACAAAGTACAACTAAAGATATTGCTGGAAGATCATGAGTTTGTGTACAAGATTTGCAGTAATATTAAGTCCTAAACACTTTTTAAAAAAATTTTAATATGTCACTTTAAAGTAAGTTGTAGTGTTTAGCATCCTAAGTTCCTCAGAAATAGGATAGCAGGTAAGGTACTCAGTGGATTACTCACTGGTATGTGGTTCCCATCACCCTTCATTAATGAGTTGAAGACTGCTCTTGGGCACATACAAGTAGAATTTGAAACAGACTGTAGTTATCAAAAAACATAGAAATTAGTGGGAAAATATAAATCTGGCTCTTAAATAACCACAACTAAATCATCTTTGTCTTCTGACACCTGGAGCATGTGAATATTCTTCCAGTTAATAATGAAGAATACCTGTACTTCAGGAGAGTGACCTCAGCGTTAGATTGTTTGCCATATAGCTGTCATCAAAAGCCCAGTGAGAAAATTGATAGACCAGAGAGATTGTCTAATAAAGGACATATTAACGTTCATTTCTCAAGATAACCCAAGATTCCTCCTCATATACGGTGAGCTCATCAGAAAACTATATGCCTGGACTGTATTACTCTGGTCCCTCTAGGCTTGTCTTCTCAGAATCGTAACTTAACACCACACCAAGAGATTTCAATCAGGATTTACTTATGATCAGAGTGAAATCTCTCCACTTTCTGAGGCTTCAGCCATTATGTCATTCATATTTCTCTCAGGACAGGATAAATCTTATTGCTCACGATTGCCAGAATATTTTCTTCCATCGGACCATCAGTTTTATACCCTCAGCACCTAATTATGAGGAGAAACAAAGTTCTCCTCATTCATGAATGATAAATCTTAATGGATAGGGTTTTTTGGGGGGGATTGTTTAAACAAAAACCAGAGAATTTCATAGTAAGACTATCCTTTGAGGATGACATTGTAGGACCAATCTTGATACTCGCAGAAACAAAATTCTGTTCAAAATGAACCAGAAGTTGGAATTAAACTTTTAATAATCTTTACATTATTTAATTTCAAAATATTAAGAAGGTAAAAATGTTTTGTGAGGTAGATACGTTGTATAATGATAAGAGTTGGGGCTTCTGGTGTGCCCATCCTCAGAATAGTGTTTGTTAGGTATATATACCATGCAGTACTACTCAGCCATACAAAGGAACAAAATAATGTCTTTTGCAGCAATGTGGATGGAACTGGAGACCATGATCCTAAGTGAAGTATCTCAGGAATGGAAAAACAAACACCACATGTTCTCTCTAATAATTGGGAGCTAAACGATGGGCACAAAGAGATATAAAGGTTATTGGAATCTAAGAAGAGGGTAGGCTAGGAGGGGGTGAGGGGTAAAATCCTTACACTCTTAAAGAAGAGAATAATTGGCCTCTTATTTATGAAGGAAATAATGTTAACATAGTAGAAAAAGTACATGCTATAAAATTAGAAAACATGGACCTAGGTCCAAGCTCTTTACCAACCAGCCATGTGACTTTGGGCAAGAAATTGACCAAATAAATGAAACCTCACTATGACCTACAAAAACTGGCTCTTGTCAACCCCTCAGAATATCTGTTTATCAGTAAGACTCAGGTCTTTAAAATGGCACAAACCCACCTGACATTTTAGTACCTACTTATCATGACATTTGTGAGTTACAGATGAGATAAATTTGAAAGCATTTTGTAAAATGTAAAATATTATATACATTTAAAGTATTGTGACTTTTTATTATGAAATAATTCATTATAGGGATGATACTTTCTGATTTTTATTTCAAGTCTTCAAAAGAACTCTCTGTACTCACTGTCTCCACCTCTCGACTGCCCACACTTTCTCCAATCTGGATTTTGTCTCCCACCCTCTACCTACAACGTCTCTTTTCATCCTTCGTGGCACTAAAGTCAGTGATCAGTTCTCAGTCTTCACTTTATTCATCAGTTAGCCACTCCCTCTTTCTTCAACTACTTTCTTTGCTTTAAATCCAGAGCACCTCGTCCATGCGGTTTTGCTCTTACTCCATTAGTCACTCTTCCTCGAACCCTTAGCCAGCCCTTTCTCTTCTTCCCATCTTCAAACCTTGGAGTGGCCCAGAGCGCCTCCCTTCCCCATGTGGGGTCTAGACTCTGACTCTAGGGGGCCAGATGACTTTCAGATTTATATCTTCAGCCCAGATCTCTCCCCTAAGCTTCAACTGCAAATTCGACAGCTCTACAGAAAGACTAGTACCTTGATAGAACTCTGGTTTCCCAGCCCAGGCAGAAAACAACCACGACCACTACAACATGCTCTTCCCAGTTTTCTTCATCTTGGAGCCTCAAGTAAGAACTATGGACTCCTGTCTCCTCTCTCCACATATGCCCAATACAACAGCACTCCTACTGACTCTGCCTTCAAAACACATCCCAGTCTGTGGGTATTAGATAATATTAAGGAAGTACTGCTGCTGCTTTGTTGGATGTAGTAATGGTCTCATGGCTAATATATATTAAGTCCTTATATGTTCAAGAGAAATACTGAAGTATTAACTGGTAGCAAGATATGACAGACAGGATTTGCTTTTAAAATACCCCAGAAAATAAAAAAGTGAGGATGGATACAAAAATAGCGGGAAGTTGATAGTGTATTACCTGCAGCAAGATAATACACAAATAAGTGTTCATTGTACTGTTCTGTTTCTGTGTGTTTGAAAATCCATGATAGATGCTCAACAAAATATTAGCAAATAGAATCCAACAGCACATCAAATCTGCCTGACTTTAGAGTCAATGATGTTTAACAAATATGTTCTATATGTACATAATATCATAGTGTATTTATACTTCGTAACCTGCCTTTTCACCCAATAAATACTTTAGAATCTTTTGATGTCAGTAAATATAATGCCACATTATCATTTTAAATGCATTTTTACTATTCCATTATAAGGCTGTATCAAAATTTATTTAATCTCATTGATAGAAATTTTGGTTGTGCCTAGTTTTTCACAATTTCGACAGTATTGTGCTGAAAAGCTTCTATGTATATACATCTCACTGCATGTGTGTTACTATTAATATTTACTCAGAATAAATTCTTAGAAGCTTTATGCCACTTTTGGGATGTGATAGGAGCGACCTGCAAAATAACATTCAAGAAAAAACTCCCAAGGGACAGAGCCAAGCCAATAGCTTTATAAAGCCAAACATAAATATTTCCAAATGCAGATGTGTTTAGTGGTGAGCACAGGGAGAAAGAATAAAAGCAAAATACCAAGAATCAAAGAACAAATAAGAAGTTGTGAACAAAGAGATAAATGAAGAAGAACAAGCTAAAGCAAAACCAAAGTCAAGACTTATGAACATCTGAAAATGGGTGAGTCAGAGAGAAGAATATTGGCTGGTAGTGGCTTTAATAGACCCCCAAAGCAATCAATGCAGCTACAAAAATAAACACATGGGACCTGTTCAAATCAAAAAGCTTCTGCACAGCTAAAGGTATGTATTATAGTTATAAATTGGTACTGTAGGAAAGGAAGGGGCTTCCCATAGTGAAAGGATCAGGATAGATACACATATATGCATAATAAGAAATAAATTAGCAAGCTGGAGGATAAGAACATTGTGTATAGTGAAGACACACAAAACAATACTATATTTTGTTTAGGAAGCTCTCATATGGAGTAAAAAGATTAAGCAATGCATGGGAATAATAATAATCTCATTCGGGGTAGTGATTATCTCTAAGGGAGAAGGAAGTAGGTTCAATCATGGAGGAGTAAAGTTTTTTCTTAACTTAGATTAACTTTATACCTATGTTTTTTTTCTGAAATATTTAAATATCAGATATTTTAGCAGCTAAATTTTTATCATAAATGTATTCCACATTCACCTTTGCAAATGTTTAACATTGAGTCAAGTGCAGAAATTAAAAATATTAATACCCAATATTCTCATCCTTATTGAAATTCACATTATGGTGTTTTAATCCACTGGCTTTTCTGTACATGCATATATGCAAATGTAATGGATATATATGTACATTACATTTTACATAACTATTACGATACTATATATCGAGTTTGGTAATCTGGGTTTTTGTTATTTTTGTTTCTGCTTTTATCTGAACCTTTATTTTAAGTGCTAACACATAGATGAATCATTCTGATTAAATGACATGGTATAAGATATGATCTAACTTTGCTTTTTAATGAACACTTTATCAGCTGACTCATCTCCAAGTTTTGAACACTACATCTGGTTAGAAATGCCATACCTGTAACATATTGAATGTTATATATATGGGTCTACTCATGAGCTTTTTACAGACATCCTTTAATCTGTATGTCGAACACTCTATACATCAGTTACAAAAATAAAGGTTCATGGAACACCATTAATACCTGACAATGTAATCCCAACTCCTATCATTCACCCTTTGGATGAGTGGTAGAATAATAATAATGATAGTAAAATGAACAACAGAAGACACCAACAATTAATTATAGGACACATGATAGATAAATTATTTGCTCTACATCATGCAGCAAGCAAGTAATCATTTCCAGGGTCAAATTCAGGTCCTTCTCACTGAAAAGATCATGCCCCTAATCACAATTCTGATATTGAGTACTCTTCTGTCTTAGACCAGAAGCCAACAAAGGGAATGGACTCACCTCAGGACCTATGGTCAGTTGATAAGTCTGGAAACTAGGATATAGGTTTGAAGACTCCAATCTTCTGTCCAGCTGACCCATTATTGTTCTTGGCTCTTCTGTACTTACTACTTCTTCTTCCTGGGATGCAATAAGAAATTCCTTCACTATATCACACTAGGAAGAAAATAAGTGACCAGAAAGTATGTGGAATCAAAGGAATGATGAGATAGGACCAACATTCACTTCTTGCTGCTGCATTTCCAGATGCTCTCTGCTTCAAATCTTCAATTTTATGGAGCAGGGGAATTTTCTTTGGGAACCAGCAATCTCTCTTCTAAGAATCTATCCCAAAGATATAATTCAAAGAGACATAAACACAAGGTTATTCCTGGCATAAAGATCTGTAATAGCATAACATTAGAAATGAGATAGATGTCCACCAATAAGGGATTGATTAAATAATCTAGGGTATACATACATCCTGGAGTATGGCGTAGGTGTAACAAGCAATGGGAACTCCCCCTCTCTAGTGCTATGTAGTGATTTCCAGAATATATTGTTAAGTGAAGAAAGCAAGGTGTAGAAAAATGTGTTGAGCTGCTGCTGTCCAATATAGTAGGCAATGGCCACACATGTCGATTTAAATTTAAGTTGATTAACTTTAGATTAAACCAAAAATTTTGTTCCTCAGCTACACTCACCACATTTCAGGTGTTCAACTGCCACAGTTGCCAGTAGCTATTGTGTTCAATAATGTAATACAGAATATTTTCATCTCTGCAAAAATTCTATTGGACTCCATTCATGTGGAATATGTCACCTTTTACCTATGAAATTGGAGAAGTCTAATATAAATATGATATTTGCTTGTATTTTAAAAATTGGAAGGTTAAAACAAAGATTAATAAAAATAACTATCAATAAAAGAATGGGGGCGGGGCACGGTGGCTCACGCCTGTAACCCTAGCACTCTGGGAGGCCGAGGCAGGCAGATCGCTCAAGGTCAGGAGTTTGAAACCAGCCTGAGCAAGAGCGAGACCCCGTCTCTACTAAAAATAGAAAGAAATTAATTGGCCAACTAAAAATATATAGAAAACATTAGCCGGGCATGGTGGCGCATGCCTGTAGTCCCAGCTACTCGGGAGGCTGAGGCA